>MCJB01002650.1:6826-19059 GCA_002018475.1 Nicotiana obtusifolia | reverse complement strand
GCCCACGTGGTGTCCCTTTCAATCATGATAGTGTCCTTGTGTAGTGGGTGAAACCCACACACGTTTGGTAAAAGTCTTGCAGAGTCAGTGAAAGTACTGCAGGTTAGGTGAGGGGTCTGCACGCAAGGTTTGGTCAGGACAGTGTCATTGACTTTTGAAGGCAGGCCGGTGCAACGGGCATATCGGTCATCACGAGGTGGGGTTCGAAGTGAACCATCGATCATCATATCGGATCTGGCCTCAGCTCCGGTTCCGAGCTCGACATCGGATATCGGTCTGAGCGTCGGTCGAATGGTCCGACATCGATATTGGATGTCGGTTCGAATGTCGATCCTCCATTTCCCATCGGTATGGGATGTCGGCTCGAGCTCCGATCATGTGGTTCCGAACATGAACATGGGACGCCGATCTTGGCTTCGAGATTCAACCTCGATCTATTCCTTCATAAGAAAGCTGATTTCGTCATACACAGTCCATATTATCCGTCTTTTTGTTTTTGCACACTCCTTAAAACTATGTTTTATGGACTTAATTACACTAAAATTTGTCTTAAACTATTTTTAATTTCTATTAACTGTCTCACTTAATTAACAACCGCTAATTAGAACAGTAAGAGCAGATTTTTAAATATATATATATATATATATATATACACACACACTATTCAACACCTTTTTTTTCTATTTTAAAATAAATTCAATTTGTCAAATATGATTAATTTTGAGAACGAAAGAAGTAATGCTAAATAAACGGTTGAGGGGGAAAAAAATGGAAATAGGACTTGTGGCCCAAATCATACACAGCTTTCATTTGTTCGGATGGCCAAAGGCATCACGTTGTATCCCAGTGCCAAAATTTCAACGTCATGATTTTTTCTTCACTCACTTATTTCTTTTTATAGTAGAAGAAGCTCTTCTTTCCTTTATACACGTCTTTCCTGTCGCCTTCTGTACATATATATGATTCGGTTTTATTCCAAAGGTAATTAAATTCAAATTTAGGTTGTCAGTTTTGGATTTGGTTGCTGTGTGGGCTTTACACCCCGCTAAGATTACCAGATTCTCTTCTTACTTCCTTAATAATTGCAATTTTAAAATTTTCTTTGGCAGATTACCTATGTGACAATGGATAAATGAGAGTGCATGTAGTGATATTTCAAAGAAGTTTGAGAGTCACAGCAATGGACTAAAATGTTCTTCCGGTTTAATTAATGTAACTAATGGAATACTCTCTCCATATACGACACTCTTTCCTATTTGCCTATTCGGTCACGGAAAGACTTTTTAGCTTCAAAATTTCTATTTTATTCTATTAGTAGCTACATAGGCTAATGGATTTAAAGGAATTCATTTTTTAAAGTTTGTAGCATTGAACCCATTACATTTTTAAAATTATAGATCATATTTACTATTTATTGTAGTTAATTAAATTTTACATATAAATTTTTACTGCATTAAAAATTATGGGTTCAATTGAACCCATCATTTATACACTGCATTAAAAATTATGGGTTAAATTTTACATACCCCTGAGTGCCTATCGTGCCAGATGTCTTTCTTTTTTTTTTCTCTCTCTCTTTTTTTTCTTAATTACGCTTGGTTGCCTCCAAGCTTATCTTTAAAGAGAGCGCGACTACCTCAAGACTATGTGCAAGACGAGTCCCAAATTTTTGGGGCTATTCCAACTTAATTTCCTTTTATAAAAAGGAAAACCACGACTTACTTTAGAAGCCTAATTATTTCATTGCAAAAGTACTCCTCATTCCCTGATACATCTACAATATTTATGACTACCTAGCTTAAACTTGGAAGTGTACATCATATACCTTCTTTGAGCTAATTAGACCCGTTAGCCCAGTGAACATTTTATGACAATATGTACCAAATAAAGAGTTGGCTGTTTTTTTCTTCATTTGCTCTCTATAGGTAAGTAGAAATTTCAAGAGATATTGAATCATCATAGAAACTAAAAGGGACCCCAGCCGCACTGCAAATAAACCCCACAACCGTGACGTTTCCGTAAGAGGTTGTTCGTCCTTACCGGAAAATGCCAACCTCTTCATGTGCTCATTCCTCAGACGTACCCTTCCCTAATTATTGTTGTATGCATTTTGCTCACTTCATCCCCTCCTCTCCACATAATCAACCTTTCTCTTCTTCCCTCTTCTCTCTTACACTTATCACCTTCTCCCCGCATGCATATTTTTCTCATACAAAACATAATGTAGGCTTCTTCTTCTTCTAGATATATGTAATTCCCTATCTTCTTTCATCTCGAGCTCCCTCTTGGATTGAGTATTGTCAAATTTTTAGACTATAGTCCGTTCTTTCTTTCCCATGGTTCCGCCCCTCTCAACATGTCTTCTCGCCAAGACCTACGCTTCTTCCTCTCAAGGTCAGTACATATATAGCGGAGCCAAGAATTCTAATAAGGAATCAAAAAAAGTGCAAGAATTTGAATTTGAAATTTGTGATTTAAAATAAATTTTAACCATTGTCACAGTAATTTCTCTTATGTTCAAGGAATTCAATAATTTACATTATTTGAAATATGGTTTTTCCAATATTATTTGCTTAGTATAATTTTTTAACGAACAGGATTCAATTGAAGCGCTAATG
Organism: Nicotiana obtusifolia; assembly: GCA_002018475.1. NCBI lineage: Eukaryota > Viridiplantae > Streptophyta > Magnoliopsida > Solanales > Solanaceae > Nicotiana > Nicotiana obtusifolia. The sequence goes on along the minus strand of MCJB01002650.1, from coordinate 16,441 downwards.
TTCACTAGCTCTTCGCGTGCTAATTAAGTACCCGTTAGAAAAATGAACTTCTTTTTTCTTATTTCTTATGTTACACTTTTTATTGCAGTGCACGATTTTATTTTATTTTTCTTTTTTTTTTGTTATACTCTTTAAATGAGTTGTGCTACTAACTTGAATTTTTGAAATGGGATATATATATCAGGTGGTTCGGCATATTCCGACGAAGATCAATTCAACCTGACAACAGCGACGACAACGATGATGACAGCAACCCAATCTCAAACTCCATTGAATGCTATGCATGCACTCAAGTTGGCGTCCCAGTTTTCCACTCCACCAGTTGCGACCGAGCTCACCAACCGGAGTGGGAAGCTTCAGCCGGTTCCTCGCTAGTTCCCATTCAGAGCCGGACTAATAGTTCAAGAACTGGAAAATCCCGGTCCAGTCGCAACCGACATCCGTCGGGTCCATTCGGACGTGTGTTAGACCCTCGAAGCAAGCGCGTGCAGAGATGGAACCGAATCATTTTGTTGGCACGTGGCATGGCCTTAGCGGTTGATCCTCTCTTCTTTTACGCCTTATCCATCGGCCGTGGTGGATCGCCGTGCTTGTACATGGACGGCGGACTCGCGGCTATCGTTACGGTGATTCGGACTTGCCTCGACGCCGTACACCTCTTCCACTTGTGGCTGCAGTTTCGGTTGGCGTACGTGTCGAGAGAGTCGCTAGTTGTTGGGTGTGGGAAACTCGTGTGGGATGCGCGTGCGATTGCTGCTCACTACGTTCGGTCCGTTAAAGGATTTTGGTTCGATGCTTTTGTCGTCCTGCCCGTCCCGCAGGTTAGCAAAATTCATAACCACTTGATATTGTTACGTTGATTTTGTCTCCAAAGTACTAAGGCCTGTTTGTCCATTAATTTTAATCTTTCCTTTTTTTAAAATAAAAGTTTCAAAAATATGTTTGTCTATAAGTTTTGAGAAATTTTTCGAAAATAAATTTTTCAAAAACCCAAAAATGATTTTGACCTATTTTTTAAAATTTTCAGAATTATTTTTTCTTACTCACAACTGTAACTTTTTTCAAGTGAAATGCATGTCCAAACATAATTTTAAATTTCAGATACCATTTTTTAACTTAACTCCAAATATTAATTTTTTTTCAAAATTATAATTTTAATGTCCAAACACTTACTAAGATTTTGTCAACCTCAATATTTTATAAATAAATCAACCAAAAAGATAAGAGGAGATTTTTTTATTCAACATATGTACCTGACGGTTTATAAGCTTACATCATATTAGTCTACGAAAACAGCTAACTACTCGTAGTAAAGTACTAACATGCTATATCTAGTTGAAGTACACATATAATGTAAAAAAATTATCTTTGTCAATATATATAAGTTAATCTTTTGTATATGAAGAGGCTGGTTTAAAGCAGAAAAAAGGATAGGGTTAATATTAGAGAAGCTAAAAAGTCATTAGAAGGTTGTTAGGATATTCTAACTCTTCTATAATATAGGATGTTAGTACAATGATTGGTAATGCTCTAAAAAGTTTTTTGGTAGTGATACTATGAGGATGTGGTCTTTTATTAATTTCTCTTGGATTAAGTTAAAATTGGTTATAGAAGTTGAAGGTCACGGATTTGCACTATGATGTACTTGGTGTAATCTGATCTCCACATGAATTGACACTGCTTACATAGTTTCATCCAAGATTTGTCTATTTTTCCTAAATAAACTAAAAGTGAAAAAAGTACACTTTTTAACCTAAAGTATATCTGTTTTTCTTAAATAAGATTCTTAATTACAATATAAATTAAGAAAAAAGAGAGGTTCCAATGGTCAATTTTTACTTTTTTTTTTCCAATACAACTTTATCTCTTCTATTCTACTCTTCTATAACACAAAACTTAAAATATGGTTCCATGAATTTCTCGACATATATATTAGAAAAATTATACTTTCAACTTTTTGTCCAAATAATTTTGTCAGATTAAAAGTGAATAACCAAATTAGAATGAATGCGGCAGAACAACCTCCAATATTTATGGTGGAGAAATATACAGAGTCAGGGGAATATATTTTATTTATTTCACTATTATACTCAAACTGTTGTTTTGTATCTGAACTCAACTCGCACACTCAAAATGTTATGATCGTTAATAGGGATTAATTCGAATCTCGATTGTATTATTAATATATGCCTTACCAAATAATTCTAACTACTAATAAAATATGCTGTATGAGATTGAATTCTCATTTCTCTTATATTTCAGAAGCAATGGACAAGCTTTTCAAGATCCTGAAGTTCCAATATTTTCTATCTCAACATTTTTCTATTGGTATTTCCACTTCTCAGGTTGTATTTTGGCTGGTGGTTCCAAAACTAATCAGAGAAGAGCAGATAAAGCTTATAATGACGATTCTTCTACTAATGTTCTTGTTCCAGTTCCTCCCCAAAGTATATCACAGCATAAGCTTAATGAGAAGGATGCAAAAGGTTACTGGATATATTTTCGGTACCATCTGGTGGGGATTTGGCCTTAATCTCATTGCTTATTTTATTGCTTCTCATGTAAGTTATATTACAGCTAAAATTTAAGTTACATATACTGGCAATTTGAATTTTTTTACACTATCCGATGCAATCATATCAGACTTGATATAGAGAATTACCTGTTGTTATAAGATGGTGATAAATACATTATACGTTGTCAGTGCATACAACTTAGATTCATAAGAATGTTGGTGACGAGTTGTTATTTATAGGTTGCTGGGGGTTGCTGGTATGTACTTTCTATACAAAGAGTAGCTTCATGTCTAAGGCAGCAGTGTGAACGGAAAGCTTCTTGTAATCTGTCTTTGTCATGCTCAGAGGAGGTTTGTTATCAGTTTCTATTGCCAACAGGCACTGTGGGAAATCCATGTGCTGGGAACTCAACAACAGTAATGAGGAAGCCACTGTGTTTAGATGTCAATGGACCATTCCCATATGGGATATACAAATGGGCTCTACCTGTTGTTTCTAGTAGGTCTGTCACTGTGAAGATTCTTTATCCCATCTTTTGGGGATTGATGACCCTTAGGTAAATATCCATTTTCATCATTTATCTTTATATATAGCACTAATACTTGATAATTGGTGAGCCGAGAGTCTACCGGAAACAACTTCTCTATCTTCATAAGGTAGGGGTAAGGTCACACCACCTCCCAGACTCCACCTGTTGGATTACGCTGGGTTTGTTGTTGTTGTTGTTGTTACTAAGACTTGATAATTGAATAACTTGATTCTTTATATATAACAGTTAAGACTTGAAAATTGAACATCTTAGTGATCTTAGTATGGTTTGAAACATGAAAATCTTCAGTTCCCTTCAAAGTGTTTGGCCAGAGAAAAGATATGATTAAGGAAAATGAACTATCTGATGACTGTTACCTCTTACCTTTGGAAATATATGGACTTCAGTTAAAGCTTATGGCGTTTGATTGCAGTACATTTGGCAATGACTTAGAACCGACGAGTCACTGGCTAGAAGTTATCTTCAGTATATGCCTTGTGCTTAGTGGATTGATGCTCTTCACTCTGTTGATAGGGAATATCCAAGTAAGCTATGAGTATTTGTTTTTTCTAAGAAATTAACATGAGTCCTTCAACCTGCTATATTTATGATATATTTCTGTTTCAAGGTGTTTTTACACGCGGTCATGGCAAAGAAGCGAAAAATGCAATTGAGGTGCAGGGATATGGAATGGTGGATGAAGAGGAGACAGTTGCCATCACAATTGAGACAAAGAGTTCGCCACTTTGAACACCAGAGATGGGCTATGATGGGTGGAGAAGATGAGATGGAACTTGTAAAAGACTTGCCAGAAGGACTTCGAAGGGATATCAAACGCTTTCTTTGCCTTGATCTTATTAAAAAGGTACAAGACAAAGTCCGTGCTTAATTTCCTTCTAACCATAGAACATTGTTATATTACTATATAATGATGATGATCTGAATTTCATTATTTCAGGTTCCTCTGTTCCATAGTTTGGATGATCTGATTCTAGACAACATCTGTGATCGCGTTAAGCCATTGGTCTTCTCCAAAGATGAGAAGGTGCCTATTCTTTTATGTCTTCTACTCCGTAGTTAAGAATTACATATTACTATATTTAGAAACTCTTTAACGTTAACCTTCTCATTTTACCCTTAATGGCATGCTCTTATAGCCATATAAATCTAATGGTATGTTTAGGACTATAAGTTCTAAAGGTACCTTTGATATGTGCTGACAAACTCCGTGCCTCTTATAAAATAAAAATGGAGGGAGTACTATAATAGCTTGAATTTGTTATGTCTAAACAGATCATTAGAGAAGGAGATCCCGTGCACCGGGTGGTGTTCATTGTTCGTGGGCGAGTAAAAAGTAGCCAAAACCTTAGTAAAGGGATGGTCGCGATGAGCATGCTTGAGCCTGGAGGCTTCTTCGGAGATGAGCTTCTTTCCTGGTGCTTACGCCGTCCCTTCATTGACAGACTTCCAGCTTCTTCAGCAACCTTCACTTGCATAGAATCCACAGAAGCATTTGGCTTAGATGCAAACCATCTACGATTTATCACAGATCACTTCAGATACAAATTTGCAAATGAGAGGCTTAAGCGAACAGCGAGGTATTATTCATCCAATTGGAGAACGTGGGCTGCTGTGAATATACAGTTAGCTTGGCGTCGTTACATGGTGAGGACTAGCCGTCCTGTGAATCAGGTAACGGAGAATGGGGATAATGATCATCGCCTTCGAAAGTATGCTGCAATGTTCTTGTCAATCAGGCCACATGATCATCTTGAGTAGTGATTATGGCTTTGATTACTATATCCTCATTTGTCATATTTTTCGTCAATAAGCCAGATTTGTACAACGACATCGATTGATTGGACTTTAATATCAGAGTAAAGGGGTTAATTATCTGCTCAAGTAAATGTCAACGTTTAGTGTTTGAGTAAATTTTACATGTTTTCCCCTCTTTGGTAATGAATCTCTCTACATTTTGCCACCCATTTTTTCATTCAGAAGCAAATCCTGATATTGTAAATTTCTCAGTTCTGATTGATAAATTTGGTTAGCCTACTAAAGGTGAGAGAAAATGGAATTGCATGAAATGACACCCCATGCTTGTTTCCTGCATTCTTCCTCTCCTCTTGGACTTTACCTTGGCATATTCAAATTTACCACAAGAAAACATTTTTGTTAAAAAGTAAAAAAAAAAAAAAAATGGTTGAGTTAATAAGTAAAAATTAATTTTTAGAAATTCATTATTTCCTTGTCATAACATTACCTTTTCTAGGTTTTGAGTATGATGTCTATTTTTAAAGTTTTCAACATTGTCTAATATTTTAGCACTCTGAATTAAGCTACTCAAATTTTCATGTATGTTAATAAGGTTTTTGACAACAAAAAGTAAGGTAGTTTATTGACACATATGGTTAACTTATAAGACGCATATGTCTAATTTATAGTACACCATTTTATATAGTAATAACAATATTTTGTGGGCTTTTAACTCTTGGTGGACCTAAAACAGAAACTTCACTGGTCTTACCCTTGAGTCGACCATGTTGAATAACTCCATATGAGTTCCACCCCTTTCACTTCATTGACCATGTTCATAACGGCCACAACCTTAGTCACCATCACGGTTACCTTCATTGATGCTTCCATGGTTCAATTGATAATGGCAACAATACACATCTCTTCGAGAGATGATTCAGCTCCAATGAACATAACATTGTAATTACATTCAAGACGTGAGAGTGTTTAAGGTCCCAATTACTACCTCCAAGTTTGGCATTCATCTTGAGACACAGATCAGTACTCATAATCTTGGTGGCCCGAGTAGACAAGCAACATTAGGTCATAATGCCAACTTTTATCTCAGAGATTCATTTAAGATACTTGTAACCCATTATGCTTTCTTGCCATAATATAAATTATTATTTGCAATTTGTTCTTGATTCTCCTGTAAGCATCATTAATCACTCGTTTGAGGAGATTGTCAACCTTGTTGACTGCAGAGAGGTCATTTAGTCAATGAAATGTCTTATGATGTTTTCATTCATATTCGTTTCTAACTTTATCGTTAGACAAGTATGAGCTATAATTATATAAGAGGAATTATACTATTTTCAAATAGGACTCCTATTACGAGTCAGAGCAGACATAAAAGGCACTTCTTTCGAGACTCCTTTTTTTGGCATCGATTAAACTTCTGAATATTAGGCAACTAGACATGACAATTTTATCAAATGCAAAATTATCATTTTGTATTAATAAATTTTTGTGACGAAAAGTAAATAAAGAGAAATCTAATTATGTAAAACTCTCTAAAAAATAAAAGTAAACCATCCATTTCAAAATTCATGTATTAAAAGTTTTATCTATCAATTCAAATTCAAAAAATTTATCTTTTAGTTCAAATATTTTATCTTTCAATTCTAATAACATGTATATAACCTATTAAACAATAAAAACGCCTCAGTCCAAATAAATTGGGTAGACTATATGAGTTTTCACTTCTCCATTTTAAGTTCAACTCATGTCATCATCATACCAAATAAAAAATAATATATATATATATATATAGTAGTATTAACAACAACAACAACAACAACAACAACAACAATAATAATAATAATAATAATAGAAGTTCACTAACAAGACTAAAACTATTCTTCATAGTAGCTATCGCTTTTCTTTCATTACGTCCTATCTTTGGCTAGTCTTTATTGATTCAAGGATTTGTAGATCTTTCAAGACAACAACCTCTCATGCATTTTAGGTCAACCAGTCTCCATTTAATACCTTCTCGCTATAATTTTATACTTACAGATCGGTGAATCTATAATCGACGCAAGATATGATCAAACTATCTCAAGCGAACTTATCTTGTTTTATCTTCAAATATGTGCTACTTGCACCGTTTGACAAATGTGATTATTTTTAAACTTATCTAATCTGTATGACCGCATATCCATCTTAGTATATGTATATCTACACCACTCATCGTGTGGATATGCTAAATTTTAGCAGCCTAATATTTACTACCATATAATATTATTCGTCTTATAATTATTCTATTGAACTTATTGATAGGTATTATTATATCGCAGAACATCCCGGTAAAACTTTTCTACTTTAACCTTCTCGTTTTAATTTTATGAGTAACATCTTCCTCTGTTATTCCATTCTCGTTAAAAAGTGAACCTACATATCTAAAAGTTATTTGGTACCAGAATTCCATCTAGTTTCACCTCAGCTTCGCTCTTCTCATGCTAACTAAATTTTTTTCTCCATGGGTTAAGCTTTTGGTTGATACCCTCGGTGATTTCGTCAATTGACACAATATCACCAGCAAATAGCATACACCATGGGACCTCATCTTGTATTGTGTTAGTTAGCTCATCCATAACTAGGGCAAACAAGTAAAGACACAATACCAATCCTTGGTATTGACACACTTTTATGGGAAACTCCATTATATTTCCTACTATTGTTCTCGTTCTAGTGACCACTCTTTCAAACTTATTATTTTTGGTATTTATATATCTAATATAATTTTTTCTTCTTCTCTATCACTCATGAAGGACCTTTCGTTGTACTTTATCATATGCTTGTTGGAAAAACTATGTTCCGAAAATATAAAAACAGAAAAATAGAATTTAGAACAAGAAATGCGAAAATAATTTCGAGCCCACAAGTTTCTTGTGTCTCCTTAAGGAATTTAATCCCCTCACTATTACCCAAGGTATACGGATTACTTCCTTCCAGGACAAGAACGGAATAACTATTCTGTGATAGCGGCACTTCAAATCATAGAACTTCAGCGAACTCAACAAACGGAGCAAATCACACTTGACACTTAATTTTATTTGGAAAAAAAAATGCAACAATGTAGAAAAGAGAGGAGGAATTTTCAGATTTTCCATGTCCCAAAAATGAGGCTAAGCCTCTAAATTTATAGACAATAAAAGAGTGAGAAGGTGAGATGAAGAGGTGATATTCAAAAGGTATCTCTTCCATTTCCCATTCACGAAAACTAACAATCCCCCACATGAATGGGGAATGATCATATTTATAAAAACATGCATAAGAAATTGTGTGATTTGCAAGTAAGAATTAATCGCATCTAGATTAGTAGGTTTCCCTTTGAACTTTCCCTAGTGAACTTATGTTGGATATACTCGGTCAAACGGTAGATTTGATATCTTTGAACCGTTGAACTTTGGTGTATACCTAGAAAATCATAACTCACACAATTAACCCTTAACCGTCTTTGGTTCTCATTGTTATGTTCATTTCAGCCATGAACACCACCTGGTTTCATAAGTGCATAGAAAATTGGCCTTACAGAACTCTCCTTGAAGTGGCTAACACTTCACACTTACGTAGATGATTCCTAAACGTGTTATCCCGTAGATATACTATTTGATATATCCCGTATCAAACTTAGAAATCATTAAAAAGCCTTAACGCTTTATCCTTGGTACTGAACATTGTCTCGTCACGAGAATAGACTAAAAAGAAATTTTGTTTGACAATGTTGAACCTTCATTAATGACTTTGTTTGAGCTCCTTGAACCTAATCTTAGGATCTCCAGTCGTCTAGGTAGAATTACCGCCACAATGACTTGTCCTTGGTTAGTCCCATTCCCCTCGATGATCTTTCAACTACCTCTCTAGTTAGGCCTTTTGTAAGTGGATCCGACACATTATTGCTTGGCTTTACATAGTCAATTATGATAGTTACCCTAGAGAGTAATTGCCTAATGTTTTTATGTATTCATCGTATATGACAAGATTTTTCGTTATACATAATGCTCCCTATCACGACCCAAGCCGGAGGGCCGCGACGGGCACCCAGATCTTACCTGCCGAGTGCCGGCATACCTGTCATCTTACTTTCTTTGTTNATGCATTTTAGGTCAACCAGTCTCCATTTAACACCTTCTCGCCATAATTTTATACTTACAGATCGGTGAATCTATAATCAACGCAAGATATGATCAAACTATCTCAAGCGACCTTATCTTGTTTTATCTTCAAATATGTGCTACTTGCACCGTTTGACAAATGTGATTATTTTTAAACTTATCTAATCTGTATGACCGCATATCCATCTTAGTATATGTATATCTACACCACTCATCGTGTGGATATGCTAAATTTTAGCAGCCTAATATTTACTACCATATAATATTATTCGTCTTATAATTATTCTATTGAACTTATTGATAGGTATTATTATATCGCAGAACATCCCGGTAAAACTTTTCTACTTTAACCTTCTCGTTTTAATTTTATGAGTAACATCTTCCTCTGTTATTCCATTCTCGTTAAAAAGTGAACCTACATATCTAAAAGTTATTTGGTACCAGAATTCCATCTAGTTTCACCTCAGCTTCGCTCTTCTCATGCTAACTAAATTTTTTTCTCCATGGGTTAAGCTTTTGGTTGATACCCTCGGTGATTTCGTCAATTGACACAATATCACCAGCAAATAGCATACACCATGGGACCTCATCTTGTATTGTGTTAGTTAGCTCATCCATAACTAGGGCAAACAAGTAAAGACACAATACCAATCCT
>MCJB01002649.1:0-11563 GCA_002018475.1 Nicotiana obtusifolia | reverse complement strand
TAGCGGTAGGCACAGCTGGTGCCTGAACTGGTGCTGCTGGAGCTTGTTCCTGAGCTGGGGCAGCTGGTGGATCAACAGATGCTGCCCTCGCCGCCCTGCCTCTACCACGACCTCGACCGCGTCCACGTCCTCTGGTGGCCTCAGTGGGTGGTACTGGTGGTCTTCCACCTCGTCCAGTATTTCGCGGCCTCACCATCTGTGAGAGAACAGGATAGCGAAAGTTTTAGTACTCGGATCTACAAGTTCGCACGATAAGAATTTCAAGAATATGGATTTTTCCTAAAAAGGTTCTGCAGCCTCTCGAAGATAAATACAGACGTCTCCGTATCGATCCGCGAGACTCTACTAAACCCGCTCATGACTCGTGAGACCTATGTAACCTAGGCTCTAATACCAAGCTGTCACGACCCAAAATCCCAACCATGATCGTGATGGCGCCTCTCATGAAGACAAGGCCAGCCAATTAAAACTAAACTTCATTCAATAGTTAAACAATACGAAATTAATATAAGTACGGTTTAATAACAATAATTAGCGGGAAAATATAGTGAACCATCCCGACTACAGCCTGAATCGGGGTGTCACAAAGTCATGAGCCACTAATGAACTCCTAATAATAAGATAACTATTATAATATTTTGGGTACAATTGTTTGAAGAAAGTGGAACAACAAAATAAAAGAGGTACGGGGCTGCGAACGCCAATAGCTACCTCGTAGTCTCTGAATCACCGCTCTGACAATATTAGTCAATATCTCGGAGCGGAACCGACAACGCCTGAATCTGCACACATGGTGCAGGGAGTAATGTGAGTACTTCCAACTCACTGAGTAATACATATAAATAATGGTTGAAAGTAAGAAACACATAAGACTTAGAGAAATCCATGATGGAACAGTAAAAACATGTAACATCTCAAATAGATAACATGAAGTAAACGGAAACAACACCAACACAACCAAAAATACAATGCAATGAAATGCTATGCAAGTCATGACTATCGTGGCGGCGTGCCACCCGTTCCCTGGGTACCCGGCGCTTACTGTGGGGGGTTCAGTAGCGCAATATCTCGTGTAGGCGTGTCACCCGATCCATGCACATTACATCTCGTGGCGGCGTGCCACCCGATCCATTAAAATCATTTCAAAATATCATTTAAGTTTCAAAACTGAGTTTATGAAATGAATCAATTCAGTAAAAGATACCCCTGAAGGGTTCACATAACTGGCGAGATGCCCAAATAATGACCCCTGAAGGGTTCACATAATCGGCGAGATGCCCAAGTATGATTTAGTAAACAATGACAAATACCCCTGAAGGGTTCATGACCGGCTAGATGCCCAAATATGATGATATCAATAAGTTTCAATCAATCACGTAGTAAAATCATCAAAACGGGATGGACCAAGTCACAATCCCCAGTAGTAAACGATACAGTCTAGCACTACGACGTGAAAATCCGGGTTTCAAACCCTCAGGACATCATTTACAATCATTACTCACCTCAAACCGGCTAAATCCTTAGCTTGCGATGCCTTTGCCCTTTGAATTGGCCTCCACATGCGTCGAATCTATACAAGTTCAGAACAATTACGTCACAATACGTTGAGGGAACAAAGCCCACGCGAAAACAATAAAAAATACTAAGAAATCCTGAAATTAGCAAAACTCGAGTCCTGGGCCCATGTCTCGAAATTCAGAAATTATCACTTCAATGGGTTCCTTATCTCCTCACGATTTCAACCGTATAAAATTTGTCGAATTTCGACACCGGATCGACCTCCAACCCTCAAATATAAGCTTTAGGGTTTCCACCATTTTTCCAACTCAAAATACCAGTAAAATGCTAAAAACAGCTATAATATTAGGTAATTCCTTCAAAATTGAGTTAGGAACACTTACCCCGATGTTTCTCTTGGAAACCCTCCAGGAATTGCTTCAAAACTTGTTTCAATCTGAGCTCTCTAGCTCCAAATGTGTTTAGAATGGTAAAATCCCCTTCTCTAAGAATCCACACAAGATAATCTCCTTTGGATATGGTTTTGAAGTTGATTTGTTTTGATTCTATGATGTTTGGAGGTGTTTCTCTTCGTGGGTATCAAAAATGGGTTTTGCATAGCAAAATGGGCACTGAGTTCTATTTATAGAGTGGTCAAAAATCGAGTTAAAACACCCTTGCCCGGCCAATTATGCGAATCGCATACCTGTCACATAATAGGTATGCGGTTCGCATATTTGACGTAGCCATCGCGAAGATAGCCCTAGCCTTCACCGCGAAATCAACACAAAGCGAGGTTTGCGGTTCGCATTTCATGTTTTGCGATCGCATTCTCGTCGCATTCCTGACGTAGATTTTTGTCCAAGTTTCTATCTCAATATGCGATCTCCATTGTCAAATATGTGGTTCGCATTTGAGGTTTGCGGTTCGCATTCTGGCCGTATTTTGATCGCGAATCTTGCCAAGATTTTTGCTTGTTTTTGCAACTCCACTGTGAGATATGCGGTCCGCATTCTCACCTGGTTTTTCTACAACTTTTGCTTTTCCAATGATAGTTTAATCCGTTTAACCACCCAAAACTCACCCGAGGCCTCTGGAACCTCAACTAAACATGCCAACACATCCCATAACTTTATTTAAACTTGTTCCGACCTTCGGAACGCTCAAATCAACATCACAACATCAAATTAGCATTGGATTCAAGGCTAAGGATTTCAAAATCTTCTAAATCGCTCATTCGATCTAAACCCGGCCAAACCACGTCCGGATGACCTGAAATTTTACACACAAATCCTAATCCACATATCGAAGCTACAGCAACTTTCGGAATTCCATTCTGACCCTCGGATCAAAATCTCGCCTATCAAGCGAAAATCGCCAAAATTCTAACTTCACCAATTCAAGTCTACTTCTACATCAAACCCCCATAACACATTCCAATCACACTCCTAAGTCATGATTCACCTCCCGAAACTAACCGAACCATCGGAACTCACCTTCGAGCCCTCTAACTCACAAGTCAACATCCGGTTGACTCTTCCATCTTAAACCTTCTTAAAAGAGAATAAGTGTCTCATTTCTTACCAAATTTAATTCGAATGCAACTTCCTCAATGTAATTACCTAAAACACAGATAACAAGGCATAATGATACAGAAATTGGGGAAGACGGAACAGTAACCCACGAGACGACTGGCCGGTTCGTCATAGTCTCTCACTTTAAACCTCAAAGACGCACAAACCATACTCATTCCACACTAGATCCCCCCGCCCTCATTTATCCTTTTTCTCTCTGGTCTCTCAATCCATCAAACTTTATCTATCCAAATCCTTGCACAAATTTGTGCAATTCCACTCGATTCAACCTCGAATCATTCATCTTGTCTCTGCTAGTCGTTAATCACATCGGTTTCTTTTCCATTTTCGTCGATTTAATTCAAACCCCCAAAACAAAATCCTAGACCTAAATCATGCAACTGAAACTCTTCTGTCCTCCCTTCCTCCTTCAAATCTAGAGTATACATGGCTATTATCTCTGATTATGATCATTAATATTCGTGTCCAGAGATCAAAGGCAATGACCTCTAGACATTATAGTTTAGTCGATGGTTCTTCACTCTTCAACAGTCAATTCTTCATCTCTTCGTGCCCAGTAAAAAATATTCACTGTTTTTTCAATTTTTCTTCTGATCTATTGTTGTTCAAATTAATGCGGTTCAACCAATTACTTACAAGTTTATCATATAGCTTTTATGATAAGCTTAATGACTCAAGTTGGTCAATCCAATTGTAGGAAAAAGATTTGTATTCATCACAAACTCTCCTCGCGTACAACTATTAAATAGGAGTCTCCATAAGGCCAAAAGATGGCCAGAAATACATAGAGGTGCTCTGCTTTCTAGTAGTGATTTACAGGTCTTCCACACACTAATAAGTCTACATCTCCAAGTGGTGAGCCGCAAGTTTACATACCTCCATATTTTTTATTGAAGCCTGACTCTGCATTTGTGGTGAATTTCAACAAGTAGTCCATCAATTCAAGAACAAGAAAAGCCCTTGATGACGGTCGTGAGGAGAAGAAACAGAGGATTACATCTTTTTATATAAGATTGCCAAAGATTATAACCTGCACAAATCATTAAAATTAAATTGAAGGGGCGGAAGCTAGTCCCCGAGGGGGTAGAGGGGACTAAGAAATAACGAGGAATGTAAGGAACAGGAAGCAATAAATAAATAAAATGTCTCAGGCGACAAAGCCGATCATATGCAAACGTATGTTAAATGAAATGCAAGTATGTTAACACAAGATTAAAACATAAAATCTGGCGGCAGAGCCGACCAGAAGTATTATTGATAACAAGAAATTAAAATACAATTAAAAAATTGAATCTTAAAAGCTTACAGGGTGTAGAGCTCTTAAGTGTTGAGAGGGTTTAGAGAGAGGGAATGTATAGAGAGAATTCTAAAATTTGGGAGAAGAAATGAGTGCCTTCTTCCGTGAGTGAGGGGGTCTATATATAATATTATAGACCATGCTATAGTGAAAGTGTACAGTGTTTTGCTACAGTAAAAAGTGCACAGTAATCTACAGTAACATTGCTACAGTGAAAAGTGCACAGTAATCTACAGTAACATTGCTACAATAACTTTCTGAAAAATTCTTTGCTGGTGTCATGTCTGATGTCAGCGACAAATTGGTCCTGATTTTGACTTATTCTAGGTCATAGTCAGGGTCATCCTCTTCTTCTGATTGTTCTTGAGACGAACTGGATGAATGTTGATTGGGAAACTTTCCCTTGAGCTGTTGCAGGAGGTTTTCCATCTCCTGGATGTAGTCTTCTTTGCTGGTAGAGCCTTCTAACTTTGCTTGAACTAGCCTTCTCTGCTGCAAAAATAAAGTGTTTGCTACATCTGTAGGTGACAGAAATTTGAGGTTGCTGGAAAACCATTTTCCAACTGCTGGTAAGTAAGTTTCCGTGGCATCTCTCCATGCCTTGTACCACTTACAGTAGCCTTGAAGGGCTAAGCAAGGAATACCTCTGAATCCTTCCCGTTTGTGGAAAATAAACTTCTGGGTATATATTCATGGGATGTGGAATATGAGGAAAAATTGGAGCAACTGGGGAATTTGCCGGTCTCCGTGAAATTTGGAACAGAAATACTCAAATCCTTCTTTCACTAGTGGAGGAAATATATCTGCCAAATGGCCGTAAATAGGCCACCATTGGTGCAGAAACCATTGGGGAAAATCTACCGGCAAGTTTTTACCCCAAAGGAGAAAATATGAGTGTTTGTTGGTATGGTTTTGCAAGGTCAGCACATTAAACCATGCATCCCTATAATCATAGTAACTGAAAAAATGGGGAGAAAATGGCTGGGAAAGTTTTCTGACTTTCATAGGGTGATAACCCCATTCCTTTGGCGAGATGATTTTGTTTATCCACACTGTGGTATGGGTGATATAGGTTTGGGTTTTATCCAAAAAGGGTTTAAACAGACAAGAGTGAGTGTCTGTAAGGATAAATTCATAAAACTTCTGGTTATGAACAGGAGTTTTCTGGAGAAAGTTGGATGTTGGATCGAGCATCTTTTTGGCTACTACTAGAGGGTTAGAATCCCAAAGATGTGGCTCAGTTTGGACGAGTGAGTAAGTCATCTCATTCTTAATATATTCAGGTTCCCCCGAATAAGGACCTACTGAAGAAATTGGCTGAGGCATGGGTGAAGAAAGTGCATGCTTAGGCGCATAATGCACCGTGCTCTGTGTAGTGGGGCTTTTGTCCACCACCTGTCCTTTAGTGGGGTTTTTTACCACTACTTCTTTCTTTGTGGTGCTTGTAGCAGCCACGATTGAAGATGACGGCGTGGTGCTTTTTGCAACCACAGCTGAAATTGGAGGTGAAATAGTTCTGGCAGGAGGAGATATGGCGGCTGCTTCAAGGAGTTGCGCCATTGACTTCGCCACTTCCTTTTGGTCGAGAGGAGTCATGGGTGTTTTTGAAGTAAGTTCCATGAGCTGTATCTATTTTTCAAAATCTTTTGTCGTCCATTGTGAAGCATGCGACTGTGCAAATTGAATATCATCTTCAGAAGAGGGTTCTTATTCGGCGATATCTGCCCATCTTCGAGGTTGGACAATTGAAATTTGTTTGGCCGGAATTGGCTGTGATGAGACCACCATTGGGATGCTTCTCATGGCATAGTCTGCAGGCGATCTACATTTTGGCTGGCTTGGTCTAGCTTCTGTTGTGTGCTGCTTTTTTGCAGCTGCTATTGTTATCTGTTGTTGTTGAACAACTACAGAAATTGAAACATCTTTAGGCTGTTGGGTGGAAGCCTATTGTTGTTACTTTTCCTCCGGGGCTAGTAAGGCTAACCGCAGGGGCTTTAGTTTTTTGGGCATTTTATCTGCCTTGAATGAATTCACGGGTTAGGAAATCAAGTATGGAATTTGAGCTTCCCTTTATATATTCAATATCAATATCAAAAATTGAAAAAATAGCTTGCTATCTGGCGAAAATATGTTTTGAAGCAATATTTTACACATCCTTTTACAAAACAAACTTAGCTGCTTTGCAATCAATGCGAAGCAAAAACTTTTGGTTTAATAAATCTGATTGAAATTTCGACATGCATAAAACAATTGCCAAAATTTCTTTTTTAATAGTTGGATATTTCTGTTGTGAGTTATTCCAGTTGTTTGATGTAAAAGCAATGATAATCTCTTTAGCATTTTTAAGTTGTTTTAAGATACTACCATATCCTATGTCTGACGCATCTGTTTCTACTATTTTGGAAGCAGATGGATCGGGAAGACTACGGAGAGGGAGATTCTTGACTTTCAACTTAAGTTGTTTGACAGCATTGCTTTGGGCATCCGTCCAAGGAACTGGAGGCTTTTTCAATCTGTCGTGAAGGGGCTTTAGCAGAATGATTAATTCGGAATGAAATCGCAAACATAGTTGACACAACCAAGAAACCTTTGAAGTTGTGTCTTGTCCAGGATTTGATATGGGAATTTGTCAGCAAACTGGAGACATCGCTGAATAGGAGTAATGGTCCCTTGTTGGATGTTATGACCAAGGAACTTGATGTTTGTCTGGAATAAGCTGTACTTAGTTCTAGACAGAGCTAATCCATTTTCTTTGATAGTGTTAAAGAAAATGCCTAGATGTTTGAAATGTTGGTCGATGTTTGTTGAGAAAATTAAGACATCGTCTATATAAGTTATAACAAAACCGGAATATGGATTAAAGATATCATTCATTATCTTCTGAAATTCAGAAGGGACGTTCTTTAATCCGAATGGCATCACGTTCCATTCACACTGTCCAAAAGGGACTGTAAAAGCAGTTTTGTACCTGTCTTTTGGGTCGATCTGTACTTGCCAAAATCCAGATTTTAAATCAAATTTAGAGAAAATCGTGGCAGCATAGACTCTTTGTAATAAGTCTTTCTTGTTAGGAATAGGATACCTAATCCATCTAAGTGCTGTGTTAAGAGGCTTGTAGTTGATAACCCAAGCAGGGGACCGCGCTCAATTTCGGAGTTTTTGTTGACATAAAATGCCGCACAACTCCAGGGAGACTTTGAAGGGGAAATTATCTTCTTGTATAAGAGATCATTGATCTCTTTTTGACAATGCATTGTAAGCTCGTGATTTAATTTGAATGGGTCGAGCTTTAGTTGGGATGTTTTTTTCGTCAAAGTCAGGTTCGTAAGGAAGCCCAACAATGTGCCTCTTACGTTTCCAAAATGCCATTGGCAAATCGGAACAAAGCTCCTGTTGAATCTTAGCTTCTAAACTTTTAATTTTAGAAGAAATTACAGAATCGGTTAATTGCTTCTGTATTCTTTGGAAAGCTACATCTTCTTTTAAAAAATAATTTGTTTTTCTTTATTTTGCAAAGAATGTATGACTGCATAAGTTGGAGGCTTATGGAAAGGAAGAAGGACATTTCTTGTGGGATAATCCACATGAACGCCTTTATTTGTAACCAGGTAAAGGTTTGCAAAGTTGAATGAAAGGAGTACCTAGGATTACTGCATTGTAAAGGTCTTTTGCTAAGAGAAATGGAGTCTGGATGAACCAGTTTGGTTCCTATGGGGAGGTCATGACCTTTAAAGAAGGAATTTTGTAAGTGATCTTAAGTTTTTCACCATTGGCGGCCCGTAGGAGTTACTTGGTTTTTACGAAAAACTTGGTTGGAATGACACCTTCTTGCATGCAGCTTCTGTCTGCTCCAGTGTCAAATAAAGCTACGCCAGTCCAAACAAAAGATTTACTGACGATGAGAGTTACCCTAACATAGTATTTTTGAATCCTTATAGAAGAAAGATGTCCTAAGAAGGATTCTGTTTCATCATCGTCTTGGTCAGAGATTGCAACTGCTTGTACAACCTCTTTGCGCTTTTGTGGCTCATTAGACAATTGTTGGAGGACAAGTCTATCAAGCTCTTGTCTTGCTTTTATTTCCCTAATTTCTTCTTTCAGGTGTTCTACCTCAGATTGAAGGTCTGAGATGGTCACCTTTGAGACCTTAGGATTATAAGAGGGAAACCTCTTCAAAATATCAGTAATGTTATAGGTATTAGCTACCTGTGGATGATTTTGAAGAGTTGAAGATGAGGGTGTTGAAGGCTTATTAAGGACCGTCTTAAGTTTTCCTAAATAATCCTTTTTAAGTTCAGGATCTTGAAGATCACCAATTACTTCAAGGAGAAGATCTTGTTCTTTCGTGAGAACATTGATCTGAGGGAGGTCATCTTGGTCTGACTCCCCTGAAGATGTAGTAGAAGAATTTAAGTCATCTTCTAGGATATTGTTAAATTGTTCGTTGTCGGACATTTCATTATCTGTAGTATCCGAAGATTCACTTAATTCAACAAGCAATTTCTCTATTTTGTTTAGAGTAGGTTCGTCAAGTTGTAGGCTCTTGATCTTCTGAGAGACTTTGCAAAATTTGGCGATGTGGCCTGGCTTCCCACACTTGAAACATTTGCCAGTGGAAGTAGAAGTCTTGCCATCTTTAGTAAAGGATTTGGGAGACTTGTTTTTTGTGTAGGAAAGTTTCCTTTTCCTATTGAAATTGTATTTTCTAATATTGGAAGAATCAGGTTTTGAACCTTTATTCCTATGAGATTTACTTCCGCACGAAGGAAGACCAAATTGTTCGCAGAAACTTCCTAAGTCTCTACGTCTTTGTGCCCTGTCTTTGGCAAGTTGCCTAAGCATTTTGTCTTGCCTACAGATTTTAAGAGCAACTTGTTGAATTTGGCTAACTATCCGGCCATAGGGATTTGATTGAAAGGAATAATATCACCGGAATATTGATTCCGAAATTCTTCTTTGACTAAATCCCTAAGGGACTTAGGCAAGCCATCTAGGAATTTCTCTTTAAGGGAGATTCCCATCTGGTCTTTCGTAGATCCTGGTCAAGAAGGAATCCTTATACCCCCTAAAATCTGAAAGAGTTTCGCACTTGAGGTTGTTAAGTATTTCAGAGGATTTTTCTCTAAAGATAACTGGGCAACCTACGAATGTTTTGATGATTGTATAAATCAGCGTGTTGATAGAATCAAGAATTGTTTCACCATCTTTTAGGATTGGTTGTCCTAATTCATCTAATTTCACGGCTTGGAAAATTAGTTATTTTCCTCGTCGCTTAAGTGGGTATCCCACTATCCCTTAAGTTGGCCTGTAAAAACAGTGACTAAGACATGGGTAGTACTCTGGTCAGAACAGTTGTGGGAGGTTTTGTAAGCAGTAGCTACCATGGTCGTCTGCTGTAATTTGGCAAGAATATTATATTCAGAACATCCATCGATATTCCACTCATAGATATTATGAGCGTTATAATTATTCTGCATGGTGTTGGGTCTTTCTTCTAAGACTACATATGGATGTGTAGCCCTAGGGTAATAGAGTTTTTAAGGCTTTTGCCAGTTGGAAAATTCAGACTTAATAGGTGCCATTTCTAGAGGAGGCTTGTCTTCTAGAGAAATTTGTGAAAATTGTTCAGATTCATTATCTGAATCGGTATCTCCTAGAGCTCCTATGAACTTAGATGAAGAATCTTCCGTCTGTCGGACTGGAGTGTCCTGGATTGTAAAGGATTTTTCTATTTCTGCTATTCTCAGTTGTAATTCAGAGAATTTGGGAGAATCTGTAGAGCGGTGCATAACAAGTTCTCTAGTATGGGTTCTAGGGATCTGGTACGGTTTAAATAAAGGAGTTGTAGGAGTAGAGGTTCCTACTGTTGGTTTTTTCAGAGAAGTTGAAGATGAATTTGAAACCAAGTTGTTATAACCCATATTTGTACGTGTTAGATTACACCGTAAGATAGTCTACCTTGGTTCGAGAAGAGAATTACCTTTGAGACAATAAGAGTTTAGTCCTATTGGTCCTAAACGATGCAAAGGTGTATAAGGGCGGTTAACAAGTATTAGAGGATAAACGAGTTAAAGATGTTGTAACTCGCATTTTTGGGAAAATTGAGAGGTGTTTAACATTACAAAGATGTCGTGTTTTAAGGTATTTTAATGATATGATATCCGTTTCATAAGTCTTGAAGTCAAACGAGTTATGAAACAAAAGTCGACAAAAGTTGTCGCAACTTAGGTTCACAATTTTACTTAAACGTTAGGTCAAATGTTTCTGCGATTTTCTCCCAATTTACAAGGAGTTACGGGGTGATCTACCTACCAAATTAAAGGTCTATGAGTCTAGTTTCCAATGCTTCAAACCGTTTGTTAATACAATCTCGGAGAATTGAGATAATTGTATTTCCGTAGAACTGCGCAGGCTGGTAGGTGACAAGTAGGTGCATCACCTACTTGCCAAAATGAAGTGCTAAAAGTTAAAAGCCCCAAGTCGGTTATGAGAGGGCTTTTAATAGCTTTTAAAGCCTGATAATTCATTATCATTTCACAGCTTCAAAACCTAAAAGAACCCCTGCAACCCCTCCCCAAAATAACACCACACAAACCCTAATCGATTTTTCCCTCTTTCAAGTTCTAGTTGAAGGTAAACCCTAGAGTTCGAGGAATCAAACCAAGGGCTGAGTTATCTAAAAAGAAAGGTGAGTTTACTGCTCTATTTTAATACATATTTTCTACTGTTAAGTCTTGGTAATTCGTTCTATGTGTGTAAGAACTCACGGGACGGTGATCGGAAGCCGTGAGTTCGAGTTATTCACTTGTAGCGGACTGTTTTATGGACTGTTTTGTGTTGCTGTAAAGCTGCGTGTTTCACTACTTATTTGTGGAGTTTTGGAGGAGAAAGGGTGTGGAGAAACACCATATATGCTTAGGGTTGTGGCTTGATAGTTGCTTGTAACATTTCCGGGTCGTTTGACACGACTATAGTGGCCATCATATGTATGAAGCGATTGGCTTGTACGTGGACTGTTTTGGGAGGTTCAATATGATTCTTATTGATGTTGTTTGGCTGTTTGGTGGCTGTTTTGACTTGTGTGAAGTCATATATATAGGGGAGGTGTTGTCCGTTTTATTGCAAAATAGGTTACAGTCGATACATAATAGTTGCGACGCCTGAACGATAACGC
>MCJB01002648.1:0-11565 GCA_002018475.1 Nicotiana obtusifolia | reverse complement strand
AATGCCGCCATGTCTTTAGAGCATGTACTACTGCAGCCAACTCTAAGTCATGGGTGGGATAATTCTTTTCATGCTTCTTCAACTGTCTCGAAGCATAAGCAATTACCCTCCCATGTTGCATCAATACACAACCCAAACCTATACCGGAGGCATCACAATACACCACATAACCTTCAGTTCCATCGGGAAGAGTAAGAACTGGAGCGGATGTCAATCGGTCTTTCAGTTCCTGAAAGCTCCGCTCACAATTATCTGTCCATTGAAATTTTGCAGCTTTCTGAGTCAGCTTAGTCAACGGTGCGGATATAGAAGAGAATCCCTCTACGAACCGCCTATAATACCCTGCTAACCCCAGGAAACTACGGACTTCTGATGGTGTAGTAGGCCTTGGCCAATTCTTGACCGCATCGATCTTTTGAGTATCGACACTAATACCTTCATCAGATATCACATGGCCTAAGAATGCCACCGAGTTCAGCCAAAACTCGCATTTGTCGAGCTTTGCATACAACCTGTGGTCCCGGAGAGTCTACAAGACTATCCGCAGATGGCCCATATGTTCTGCCTCTGAGCGAGAATATTCTAAGATGTCATCGATGAATACCACCACGAACACATCAAGATAGGGCCTGATTACAGTGTTCATAAGATCCATGAAAGCAGCTGGGGCATTTGTTAGCCCGAATGACATCACTAGAAATTCAAAATGGCCATATCTGGTTCGGAATGCTGTTTTTGGAATGTCTTTCTCTTTGACTCTTAACTGGAAATATCCCGAACGTAAGTCAATCTTAGAGAAATACCTAGCTCCCTGGAGCTGGTCGAACAGGTCATCAATTCTTGGAAGAGGATATTTGTTCTTTATAGTGACCTTATTCAACTGACGATAATCGATACACATGCGTAACGATCCGTCTTTCTTTCGTACAAATAGGACCGGTGCTCCCCAAGGTGAGATGCTAGGCCTAATGAAGCCTTTATCTAGCAAATTTTTCAATTGCACTTTCAATTCCCGCAATTCTGCTGGGGCCATTCTATACGGAGGAATAGAGATTGGATGTGTGTCAGGCAACACATCGATGCCAAACTCGATCTCCCTTTCAGGGGGGAGACCTGGAAGTTCATCTGGGAAGACATCCGGAATTTCATTGACTACCGGAATGGATTGCAACATAGGCGACTTCGCCTCCGCGTCCCTGACGCGGACAAGATGGTAGATATATCCTTTGGAAATCAACTTCCTTGCCTTAAGGTAGGAAATAAACCTACCTTTCGGCGTAGCAACATTTCCTTTCCATTCAAGAACAGGTTCATTAGGAAATTGAAATTTAACTACCTTCGTACGACAATCAACACTGGCATAGCATGATGCCAACCAATCCATCCCCATTTTTACATCAAAATCGACCATTTTTAACTCAATCAAATCTGCCGAGGTTTGACGACTACAAATCGTCACAGTGCAACCTCTGTATACCCTTTTGACAATCACAGAATCTCCTATCGGAGTAGATACCGTAAAAGGTTTACTTAAGATTTCAGATTCAATGCCGAACTTATCGGCCACAAGGGGTGTAATATATGACAATGTGGATCCGGGATCAATCAAGGCATACACATCATGAGAGAATACTGATAATGTACCTGTCACATTCGGAGATGACTCGAGGTCCTGTCGACCTGCTAGAGCATATATACAGTTCTGAACATTGCTTGGGCCCGGCGTTGCACCGCCTCCCCTACCACGAGCCTGCTGAGGACCCCGTACTGGAGGTCGAACAGATAATGAAGAACCAGATACAGATCCGGTTGGCTGAACCGTACCACCACCCCTTCTACTAAGACAATCCCGCATCATGTGACTAGGCTGTCCGCAAAAGTAACATGTATCAGAACCTTGACGACACGGTCCGAAGTGACCCCTACCGCACTGATTACAACATGGTGTTGGGGGTCGCATCTGACTGATACCCCTGTAATATGGCGAGCTCATTGCCCGCGAACTCTGAGACTGTCGAGGGGCACTAATAATTACACGTGGTGTCTAGTTCCTCGAAGATTGAGGTCTGGCACTACCTCTGGAATCGCCTGAGTACCCTGTCACTCTCGACCTCTTATTCTGATCCCTATCCTGTTCTCTGTTCATTCTTAATTGGCGCTTACGGTCCTCTAACGTTTGGGCATACGCCTGAATGCGAGAAATATCCATACCCTCTATCAGAGATGCAGTAGTGCATTCGTTTATTAAATGGGGTCCCAATCCGTTCACAAACAGATGGACCCTATCGCCCATTTCGGCTACCATGTGAGGAGCATACCTCGCTAAGGAGTCAAACTGCATGTTGTACTCCCATACACTCGTATTACCTTGCTTAAGGTTCAAGAATCTGTCAGCTCTGGCCCGTCGTACCTCAACTGGTAGGTAGTGACGAAGGAATGCTTCAGAAAATTCATCCCACACAGGTGGGGAAACATTTGGGCCCCTGGATCTCTCCCAACTATCATACCAAGAGACCGCTAAGTCCCGCAGTCGATAAGAAGCCAACTCTACTGCCTCAGTATCACTAGCATGCATAACCCGCAGTGTGCGGTGTATCTGATCAATAAAATCTTGCGGGTCTTCCATAGGATCAGACTCGGTAAACACTGGAGGATCCAGACTAACAAACGTACGAACTCTGGTGCTACCCGGTTTATCAGCATCACCGGTACTCTGCCTCTGTGTCTGAGAAGCTACCAAATTAGTCAATAATTGGACTGCGGTCCACAAGTCTTGGTCTGTGGCATTAGAAGAAGGGACTGGAGAAGCTGGGTGGCTTCTAATATTTTCAGGGGGAGGAGGAGTAGATGAAGTCTATAGGAAGGCGTCTCACTTTGACCTTCCATCAAAGGGGGCAACTGACTATTACCCTCTCCTGCCTCCATATTGAGTCGTCTAGTACTCATTTGCTTTCTAGTCGAAGGCATCACTGTAAGGAAAACGAAGTGAGCATTAGAGATGAATACTTACGACTTAGCTTTAAGCACGATCTAGATTTGAAAGGAAGGTAACAACATCCTAAATGTCATGTAGCATCCTGATTATAAAATGTGGCGTGCTACACACCCATAATCAAGACTCTACTAGACACGGCTCATAGACAATTCCTAGGACACGACCTTGCTCTAATACCACTTCTTGTCACAACCCAACCTAGGGGGCCGCGACCGGGCACCGGAACCTGCTTGCAGGGTACCGGCGAACCCTGTACCTGACTAACCTTATTACTTATAAGGTGCACTTGCCTGGATGGCACATGACAACATAATCCCTGTTAACTGTAATAACGTTAACTTTTCATAATAACATATCATACCATAAGCATGCATTCGCCCACAACATAACCAATTGGGCTATAATATAAAACCATACAACGTGGTACACACGTTGCCGACAAGACGACTTAATTACACATAGCTCGACTTCTGTCTATACATACACTGACTTCTTGTCTAATGAGCCTCTATGGAATACATACAAAATACTTAAGTCGGAACAGGGCCCCGACATGCTCAAAACACCTATTCGAGATGCATACCCAAGTATAGCAAGTCTGGGAGATGAATCTTGCTATGCCTGCTGGACTGGTAGCCTACTGTGGTGGAGGAACTCCGTCAGTCAATCTATTTGGACCTGCAGCACGATATGCAGCGTCCACAAAGTAAAGGACGTCAGTACGGGAGATGTACTGAGTATGTAAGACAGGAATACAACTGAAAACAGTAACATAAGCAATATAATAGAAGCATGCAACTCATATAACGGAATTTACCTCTGAGGGCAGCATACCTTAGCATATTCATTATAGAACTCATTTCCATCATTTCAGAGATTTAGGATATATTTCATTCTTACAAGCCTATCAGTTTCATACTTATTCACCTCATCGGATGCATTACGTATTCATCACTTTAGTTTTCCACTGTGCCACTATGGGCTTCTCACTTTTAAGTAAATTAATGCAAACGCATACATCACATAATCATTATATTTGAACGATCACATGCATATATCCATATAGGACTACCATCAATAATTATGCCTCTGTGGGCTTATTACTAATATCATTATTATTACCTTCCCGACTAATCAGTGTTTATACGTCATCATTGCCCGGCCGAATTCATCATGGCTCGGTGTATATATATATCTTTACTTTAGCTATCATTGCCTGGCCGAATTCATCATGGCTCGGTGTGTATATCTTTACTTTAGCTATCATTGCCCGGCCGAATTCATCATGGCTCGGTGTATAACTACCCGTCCGGCTATTGCTCGGCCCGGTGTATATATCCTTTTTATATATATATATAGTTGCACATTAGGTGCCTGTCCGACCGACTTATAAGACGGTTCAGTTTATAAACAACTATCACAAGTTGGCTCATTCAATCACTTCTTCATTACATGGGGTCTTGCCAATTCAATCATATACAACATACATATACATTCAATTCATAGCAAGCTTACTTACGACTTATGTTCTTACTTGTTACTCTTACTACTCTTCTTTCTCATAGCGTCACGACACTTAGTGCTTATATCGATTGAACTCATAAAGTGACATAGTGTCAAATAGATAGCAACATATAGAAACTTCCATAAGAGGGAATCAATACAAGTTCTCTTAGCTTCTAAGAATAGAGTATTCCTTTGGGGCTTCTTTGAGACATTGTATTCGACAATAATCGTGCAAAAGAAAGAACGGTATAGTCTTACATACCTGGAACGTATATCTAGCATCCGCTTCCAAGCTATGGAAGTGCTTACAATCCTTTAATCTTCAATTTAGGAACAACTCAATCGTTACCTTACTGTGCTTCATAGCTACTACTTTTTCATAATTTCTAAAATTCATGTGATGCTTTCCCATAATCTCTTCCTTCCTAGTCTTATTAAGCATGTTTATGACACATGCAACTCAAGATCGTTCATGACCCACTCTATTGGTGGTGACTAATTTGGACCCATAGCCTTCATTCTCATTTTTGTGGATTCTTACATGCATATGATGGATTTCCAAGAATCCCTAAGTAAATGGGTGGAAGAACTTACCTTGCATGTTGATTAGCCTAGCTTTCTTTCTTGGTTCTTCAATCTCTAAGTCTTTGTCCACAAATGGGGTTCGTAGAGGGAGCAGGGATTCAGCTATTGACCCTCTATGTTCTTCAATTCCTTTGTTTACTTCCGTTAACCTTCAACCGAGGATTTGGAAGAAGGGAATTTGGTGGCTTTGATGCTAGGGCTTGAGAGAAGTCTTTGGAGCTATTTACTCTTGCTGGGAAATCAGAAAAATGAAGAAGGGACGAGGTTGGGGTCCCTTTTATAGGGCTAGGGGTAAAAGACTTCCGGACTTGGAAATGTCAGGAATGCGATCGCATTCCAGCCGTAGACAGGAATGCGGTTCGCATTCCGGTCGCAGAACTCGCTTAAATTTTCTGTTCCCAAATGCGGTCGGAATGCGGTTCGCATTCCTAAATGCGATCGCATTCCGGTCGCATTTTGGACATTTAGCCCAGCCCAGTTTTCTGCCTCATTCTGCGATTCGCATTTACCAAATGCGATCGCATTTTGGGTCGCATTCTTGACAAACTTTCAGCCTAGGGTTCTGTTCCACTCTGCGATGGAACCTGTCATTTCTGCGGTCGCATTTGTCTTCTGCGGTCCGCATTTTGACCGCATTTTGCTACTTTTGTTTCCTTTGAAATTTTTAGACCATTTTCCGGGTTCTTGGTTCTTTTTACGTAACTACCCCTTTAGCATAATTAAATGAACATATTTTTACGGGTTGTAACATTCTCCCCCCCTTAGGAACATTCGTCCCCGAATGTATGGATCTAGGAGTGATGATATTACAGGGGGAGGGGTCTTAGCTTTCAAAGGCTTCGTTCGGACGCCACAATTCTAGCATTAAATGGAAGATAATTATGAGCTCCCGATTTACCTCAGGAAAACGTTTCGTCCTCCGATGCGCTCTGTGCCTCCTTGGCGTCACCATTGCCATTTACCTCTGGGAACATATATGGGTATTTAGCTCTCATCTCTTCCTCGGTTTCCCATGTCATTTCCTCTACATTCTTATTTCTCCACAACACCTTTACCGAAGCCACATCTTTCGTTCTTAGCCTGCGGACCTGCCGGTCCAATATGGCCACTGGCACTTCCTCATATACTAGGTCCTCGGTGGTTTGGATGTCTTGGATAGGGACGACCCGGGAAGGGTCTCCGATACACTTCCTTAACATGGACACATGGAATACCGGATGGACAAAATCCATTTCGGATGGCAGCTGCAACTTGTAGGCAGCTTTTCCAATTCGGTGGAGGACTTGATAAGGACCAATGTATCTGGGGCTCAATTTACCTTTCTTTCCGAAGCGCATGACTCCTTTTATTGGCGAGACATTCAGGAACACCCAGTCACCAACCTGAAATTCTAAATCACGACGCCGAATGTCGGAATAGGACTTTTGCCTGCTTTGTGCAGTCTTCAATCGTCCCTGTATTATTCTTACTTTTTCGGCTGCTTGGTGAACCAAATCTGGGCCATATAATTCAGTTTCACCCACTTCAAACCACCCAATCGGCGATCTACACTTTCTCCCATGCAATGCCTCAGATCGGGCCATTTTTATACTGGAATGATAGCTGTTGTTATATGCAAACTCTATCAGTGGAAGGTGGTCATCCCAACTTCCTTTGAAATCTAAAACACATGCCCTCAACATATCCTCCAATGTTTGAATGGTACGCTCAGCCTGCCCATCAGTCTGTGGGTGAAAAGCTGTGCTGAGATTCACCTGCGTACCCAAACCTTTCTGGAAAGATTTCCAAAAGTCAGCTGTAAACTGGGCCCCTCTGTCCGATATAATGGACATTGGCACCCCATGAAGCCTAACGATTTACTTGATATACAGCTTTGCATATTCTTCAGCTGTGTAGGTTGTCTTAACAGGTAGGAAATGAGCACACTTGGTAAGGCGAACAACTATCACCCAAATGGAGTCGAACTTGCGACCCGTGCGAGGTAATCCGACAATAAAGTCCATGTTAATCACCTACCATTTCCATGTAAGAATTTCTATACTTTGAAGCAATCCTCCTGGTTTCTGGTGTTCTACCTTCACCTGTTAACAATTAGGACACTGGGCTACAAACTCTGCAATTGACCTTTTCATACCGTTCCACCAATACTGTTCCTTGGCATCATGATATATTTTGGTTGAGCCAGGATGGATGGAATATCTGGATTGGTGAATTTCTATCATAATCCTTTCCCGTAACCCTGCCACATCGGGCACACACAATCGACCTCGACACCTCAAGGTCCTATCCCCTGCGATCTCGAAAGTTGAGGTCTTGCCTTGCTGAACGTTTTCCTTTAAGTGTAAGAAGGTGGGATCTTCATATTGTCGTGCCTTCACTTCCGTCACAAGAGATGATTCCGAGGTGTTATGCACAACAACACCTCCATCCTCGGAATCTAGCAATTTAATTCTCATGCTGGCTAACTGATGAAGTTCTTTTGTTAAACTTCGTTTACCCATTTCCACATGCACTAAACTTCCCATTGACTTACGAATGAGGGCGTCAGCCACAACATTAGCTTTGCCCGGATGATACAATATTTCAACGTCGTAGTCTTTCAACAATTCGAGCCAACGTCGTTGCCTCAAATTCAACTCTTTCTGACTGAAGATATATTGCAAACTTTTGTGGTCTGTGTAGATATCGACATGGACACCATAAAAATAATGCCGCCATGTCTTTAGAGCATGTACTACTGCAGCCAACTCTAAGTCATGGGTGGGATAATTCTTTTCATGCTTCTTCAACTGTCTCGAAGCATAAGCAATTACCCTCCCATGTTGCATCAATACACAACCCAAACCTATACCGGAGGCATCACAATACACCACATAACCTTCAGTTCCATCGGGAAGAGTAAGAACTGGAGCGGATGTCAATCGGTCTTTCAGTTCCTGAAAGCTCCGCTCACAATTATCTGTCCATTGAAATTTTGCAGCTTTCTGAGTCAGCTTAGTCAACGGTGCGGATATAGAAGAGAATCCCTCTACGAACCGCCTATAATACCCTGCTAACCCCAGGAAACTACGGACTTCTGATGGTGTAGTAGGCCTTGGCCAATTCTTGACCGCATCGATCTTTTGAGTATCGACACTAATACCTTCATCAGATATCACATGGCCTAAGAATGCCACTGAGTTCAGCCAAAACTCGCATTTGTCGAGCTTTGCATACAACCTGTGGTCCCGGAGAGTCTACAAGACTATCCGCAGATGGCCCATATGTTCTGCCTCTGAGCGAGAATATTCTAAGATGTCATCGATGAATACCACCACGAACACATCAAGATAGGGCCTGATTACAGTGTTCATGAGATCCATGAAAGCAGCTGGGGCATTTGTTAGCCCGAATGACATCACTAGAAATTCAAAATGGCCATATCTAGTTCGGAATGCCGTTTTCGGAATGTCTTTCTCTTTGACTCTTAGCTGGAAATATCCCGAACGTAAATCAATCTTAGAGAAATACCTAGCTCCCTGGAGCTGGTCGAACAGGTCATCAATCCTTGGGAGAGGATATTTGTTCTTTATAGTGACCTTATTCAACTGACGATAATCGATACACATGCGTAACGATCCGTCTTTCTTTCGTACAAATAGGACTGGTGCTCCCCAAGGTGAGATGCTAGGCCAAATGAAGCCTTTATCTAGCAAATCTTTCAATTGCACTTTCAATTCCCGCAATTCTGCTGGGGCCATTCTATACAGAGGAATAGAGATTGGATATGTGTCAGGCAACACATCGATGCCAAACTCAATCTCCCTTTCAGGGGGAAGACCTGGAAGTTCATCCGGGAAGATATCCGGAAATTCATTGACTACCGGAATAGATTGCAACATAGGCGACTTCGCCTTCGCGTCCCTGACGCGAACAAGATGGTAGATATATCCTTTGGAAATCATCTTCCTTGCCTTAAGGTAGGAAATAAACCTACCTTTCGGCGTAGCAACATTTCCTTTCCATTCAAGAACAGGTTCATTAGGAAATTGAAATTTAACTACCTTCGTAGGACAATCAACACTGGCATAGCATGATGCCAACCAATCCATCCCCATTATTACATCAAAATCGACCATTTTTAACTCAATCAAATCTGCCGAGGTTTGACGACTACAAATCGTCACAGTGCAACCTCTGTATACCCTTTTGACAATCACAGAATCTCCTATCGGAGTAGATACCGTAAAGGGTTTACTTAAGATTTCAGATTCAATGCTGAACTTATCGGCCACAAGGGGTGTAATATATGACAATGTGGATCCGGGATCAATCAAGGCATACACATAATGAGAGAATACTGATAATGTACCTGTGACGACATTCGGAGATGACTCGAGGTCCTGTCGACCTGCTAGAGCATATATACGGTTCTGAACATTGCTTGGGCCCGGCGTTGCACCGCCGCCCCTACCACGAGCCTGCTGAGGACCCCGTACTGGAGGTCGAACAGATAATGAAAAACCAGATACAGATCCGGTTGGCTGAACCA
This sequence comes from Nicotiana obtusifolia, assembly GCA_002018475.1. Lineage (NCBI taxonomy): Eukaryota > Viridiplantae > Streptophyta > Magnoliopsida > Solanales > Solanaceae > Nicotiana > Nicotiana obtusifolia. Next base: position 1,948 of record MCJB01002648.1, on the reverse strand, counting down.
TACCACCACCCCTTCTACTAGGACAATCCCGCATCATGTGACCAGGCTGTCCGCAAAAGTAACATGTATCAGAACCTTGACGGCAGGGTCCGAAGTGACCCCTACTGCACTGATTACAACGTGGTGTTGGGGGTCGCATCTGACTGATACCCCTATAATATGGCGAGCTCATTGCCCGCGAACTCTGAGACTGTCGAGGGGCACTAATTACACGTGGTGTCCAGTTCCTCGAAGATTGAGGTCTGGCACTACCTCTGGAATCGCCCGCGTACCCTGTCACTCTCGACCTCTTATTCTGATCCCTATCCTATTCTCTGTTCATTCTTAATTGGCGCTTACGGTCCTCTAACTTTTGGGCATACGCCTGAATGCGAGAAATATCCATACCCTCTATCAGAGATGCAGTAGTGCATTCGTTTATTAAATGGGGTCCCAATCTGTTCACAAACAGATGGACCCTATCGCCCATTTCGGCTACCATGTGAGGAGCATACCTCGCTAAGGAGTCAAACTGCATGCTGTACTCCCGTACACTCATATTACCTTGCTTAAGGTTCAAGAATCTGTCAGCTCTGGCCCGTCGTACCTCAACTGGTAGGTAGTGACGAAGGAATGCTTCAGAAAATTCATCCCACACAGGTGGGGAAACATTTGGGCCCCTGGATCTCTCCCAACTATCATACCAAGAGACCGCTAAGTCTCGCAGTCGATAAGAAGCCAACTCTACTGCCTCAGTATCACTAGCATGCATAACCCGCAGTGTGCGGTGTATCTGATCAATAAAATCTTGCGGGTCTTCCTTAGGATCAGACCCGGTAAATACTGGAGGATCCAGACTAACAAACGCACGAACTCTGGTGCTACCCGGTTTATCAGCATCACCGGTACTCTGCCTCTGTGTCTGAGAAGCTACCAAATTAGTCAATAATTGGACTGCGGTCCGCAAGTCCTGGTCTGTGGCATTAGAAGAAGGGACTGGAGAAGCTGGGTGGCTTCTAATATTTTCTGGGGGAGGAGGAGTAGATGAAGTCTGGGAAGGCGTCTCACTTTGACCTTCCATCATAGGGGGCAACTGACTATTACCCTCTCCAGCCTCCATATTAAGTCGTCTAGTACTCATTTGCTTTCTAGTCGAAGGCATCACTGTAAGGAAAACGAAGTGAGCATTAGAGATGAATACTTACGACTTAGCTTTAAGCACGATCTAGATTTGAAAGGAAGGTAACAACATCCTAAATGTCATGTAGCATCCTGATTATAAAATGTGGCGCGCTACACACCCATAATCAAGACTCTACTAGACACGGCTCATAGATAATTCCTAGGTCATGACCTTGCTCTGATACCACTTCTTGTCGTGACCCAACCTAGGGGGCCGCGATCGGGCATCGGACCCTGCTTGCAGGGTACCGGCGAACCCTGTACCTGACTAACCTTATTACTTATAAGGTGCACTTGCCTGGATGGCACATGAACACATAATCCCTGTTAACTGTAATAACGTTAACTTTTCATAATAACATATCATACCATAAGCATGCATTCGCTGTCGCGACACAACCTCGGGGGCCCGCGACCGGGCACCGAACCCTGCTTGCAGAGTACCGGCGAACCCTGTACATGACTACCCTTATTATTCGTAAGGTGCACATACTTGCCAACACGGCAATAACGACATTATACCCGTCGACTATAATGACATTACCTGTCGCAGCAATATACCATAATATAGACATACATTCACCACAACATAACCCACTGGGCTATATACAAAACCATACACACGATACATATGATGCCAACTAGGCGACATAATTACACATAGTCCAACTCCTGTTTATACATACTGACAACTTGTCTACTGAGCCTCTATGGAATGTATACAAAATACTTAGTCGGAACAGGACCCCGACATGCCCAAAAAAAACATCTATACATCAAAACATAC
>MCJB01002647.1:210024-231516 GCA_002018475.1 Nicotiana obtusifolia | reverse complement strand
CCCCCATGTGTAGTCGGCCGATTGGCCAGACTAGAACCCAAGCTTATTAATTCTATATTTTACATATAAGGTGTAACATGTGCCATCGCAGGTGCAACGCATAAACCCCCTTTTGCGCGCCATCTCGCTTCTGCGCCCAAACAACTGCTTCTGCATTACCACAGATGCTTCCACAACTCCGCATCAGTGAATATACCAACTCCAATCCATTTTCACTTCTGCGACAATAAGCACGCATATGTGGCCTCACATTTGCAGCTAATCCTCTGACGATGTGAAAACACCAGGACCAGAATCCATCAGCAAAATAACATATGCCCAAAATGATCGAAACCAACTCGAAACACACCCGAGCCCCTCGGACCCCGTTCGAACATACCAAGAAGTCCCAAAAAATAAGATAGACCTACTCGAGGACTCAAATCACAAATAATAACATCAAACCCATGAATCATTGATTAATATCAATCTCTTAAGCTCATAAACTTCAAACTTCGAACCAAGCATCTGATTCAAGCTTAACCAATTTGGAATCCAACCAAACTTCGAACACCAATCCTAAATGATAAAACAAACATATTCCAACTTCCAAAACAACAATCCAAACCCAATAATATCAAGGTCAACTCTCAGTCAAACCTATGGACTTTCCAAACCTTCAAATTGGCAACTTTTGCCAATTAAAGCCATAACCTTCTAGAAACATCTTAATGCAAATTCGGGAATACACCCAAATGCAAAATCACCATCCGGACCTAAAAGAACCATCAAAATCCCGATCCAAGTTCAAATAAAAAAAGTTAAACTTTGTCAACTATTTCAACTTAAAGCTTCTAAAATAAGAATCATTCTTCTAAACCAATCTTGAACCACTCGAAAACCAAAACCGAATATACACACAAGTCATAATACACCATATGAATCTACTCATGACCTCAAACTAGCAAACTGAATGCAAATGCTCAAAACGACCGATTGAGTCGTTACATCACAGAACCCGACCAAACTTACAAATACCGGTTACCCATTCCAATACGTGTCTAAATATACAAGTTACATACAAATAATGTCACGACCTAAACAGTCATTTTGAGAACTAGCATCCCGCTCAGTGGCTTAAGATCTCGGGTAGCTCCATATTTTTTATTATGACCTGCGTGTGTGGTCGAGTTTGGTTTTTCAGATGATTTGGGATTGATTTGGAAGAATAATTCTTATTTTAGAAACTTAAGTAAAAAGAGTTGAACGGAGTTTGACTTTTATGAAGACGGCTCTGGAATGATGCTTTGATGATTTCAATAGCTTCCTATGGTGATTTTGCACTTAGGCGTGTGTTTGGATTTGGATTTGGATTTGGATGTCCGTAGGTTGATTTGATGCATTTTGGAAAAATTTGGAAACTTGGATGGTTTGGAAGGTTGAGAGGTTTGACCGGGAGTTGACTTTGTTGATATCAGGTTTGGATTTTGATTCCGAGAGTTGGAATAGCTCTGTTGTGTAATTTGGTACTTGCATGCAAAATTTGACGTCATTCCAGGTTGATTTGATATGATTTAGCGCGTGTTGTAGAAGTTGAAAGTTCATTAAGTTCCATTTGAGGTGCGATTCATAGTTTTGACGTTGTTTGCTGTGATTTGAGACCTCGAGCGGGTCCGTGTTATGCTTTGGAACTTGTTGGTATGATTGGACAAGGTCCCGGGGTGCCTAGGTGTGTTTCGGACGAGTTTCAGATTTGTTCCCATGTTTTTTGCAAGGCTTCTTCTGGTGCGTCGAGCCTACGCATTTTGGAGCGCAGGTGTGGGGCGGCTTCTACGCATCTTGTGTCACTTTTGTGACGTTGAGGCTTCGGCAGGAGCTTGGCTTCGGCGGATTTAGGCGCGCAGGTGCGATGATTGCTTCTGCGGCTTAGTGGTGGTAGATGCGCATGATTCCGCTTCTGCGATTGGTTTGGGCGCTTCTGCACTGTCGCGGGTGTGACCCTTTTTACACATTTGCGAGGTCTGGTTTGGTAAGCTACTTTTGCAGATGCGAGCCATCGCTCACAAATGCGAGCTTACAGGTGCGTTCCTTGGTCTGCAAAAGCGGAATCTCCGAGAGAAAGGTTTAACTCGAGAGTCTACCCATTTTCATCTTATCTTGAGTTGTAGACCTCGGTTTTGGGCGATTTTGGAGGGGTTCTTCACGTGTTAGATTGGGGTAACTGGTCTTTACTCGGAATTGATTATATTTCTTGATTCCATAATTATTTTTATCATTAAATTAGTGAATTTAATGAGAGAAAATGAGAATTTTTGTAAATTCTTTCAAAAAAGTAAAGTGAGGATTTGAATGCCAATTTGATGTCGGAATTGGATAATTTTGGTATGGCTGGACTCATATTGGGGTGGATGTTCGGATTTTGTGAATTTTGTCGGGTTTTGAGGTGCAGACCCAGGGTTAACCTTTTGGGTTGACTTTTTAGTATTACTTAAAGATCGAATCTTTATTATCCTGAATTGTTTTTCTATGGTTTTTATTTATGGTATTAAGTTATTTTTGCTAGATTTGAGTCGTCAGGAGGTTGTTCACTCGAGAAGGTCATTTTAGAGTATCGCTTTTGCTTCGTTGAGGTAAGTATCTTGTCTAACTTTGTGTGGGGGAGAAATCCCTTAGGATTTGAGTCGTTTGTGCTATTTGTGTCATTTGAAGGCCGTGTACGCGAGATGACGAGTACGTACTCGGGCTTATTTGTGAAAATTTGACCGTTTTAGACTCTTAGGTTCTTATGTTCAGTAAAAATGATATTGTCTTATCATGTTAAACCCGCCATTTGCTAAATTCACCCTTACATATTTTATTTGGAGTTGATTGATTCATGTTCTACCCTTGTTACCAAATAAACTCTCATATGCCTTAATTGATGTTGTTGCCTCTTTTATTGCAATGATGTCTTTTTCGTAATTGCTTAACCTTAATTGAAGTTATTGTTATCTCTTCCATAATTCCTTAACCTTTATTGAAGTTATTATTATCTCTTCTGTAATTGCTTGACCTTAACTGAAGTTTTTGTTATCCCTTCTATTGTTGACTTATACTTATCTTTATCGGTTAGGCGGGTAGAGGGCGCCCTAGAGAGGGAGGCCCGCCCGTTGATATGCTTCTTATGGTAGGGCCGTCAGGTGTTGTGACTTTGTTTTGCATAATTGAGTTAGAGAAAGTTTTTGGTTGGCGTGATGTGCATTATACTTATGATTCAGAGCTGATGATGGAATCCTCGCATTTTCATGTGGTTTGATATGTTTGAACCAGGCTACTCGTCGCGGTGGGCTTGTATTAGGATGAGATCCTTGTGATTAGTTAATATGTAATTCTTGCTTGCGGAATTGATTCTTAGTATGCTACTGATGGGGAGTTGTGCCTATCGGGCTTGTTTGATGATTCTCTCATGTAATTCTCTTTCAACATTCAGTCATATTCGCGTTGTGCTTATTGGGTTTTAGCTTGCGAGGTGTGTGCCTAGTTGGCGTTAGATGTGACTTGTTGATTTGAGTGATTGGTTATGGGATCTTCATGTTCCTTGCTTCGTTGTAAGTGTTAAAGTGCAGGATTTGAGTATGGGCAGCCATGGTGCTCAGAGATGTTGTTATAGGCTTGTGTGTGATGTGTTGGATGGTGTGGTTGTACCTTGTGGGTGTAGGCATGAATTGTTGCAGCTAGTTGAGGCTGATACCTTGTTTGATGTGGGAATCAGATCCTTGGGAAATAATCGGTTAGTGAAAATTTGGTTTTAAGGACATTAGTGTGGGTTGAAAGAATAATTTTCAGGTGAGATAAGTGTTCTCGGGCCCATGTGGATTGGGGTGACATGGGATCACCCGCGTGTATATGTATGGTGAGCACATTCATAGATTTGATGACTTTGGAACGGTCCTTCACACGTTCAAGGACGAACATTTATTTAAGAGGGGGAGATTTTTAACGACCCGGCCAATCATTTTGAGAACTAGCGTCCCCTTCGGTGGCTTAAGGTCTCGAGTAGCTCCGTATTTTGTATTATGAACTATGTGTGTAGTCGAGTTTGATTTTTCGGATGATTCGGGATTGATTTGGAAGATAATTTTTATTTTAGAAACTTAAGTGAAAAGAGTTGACCAGAGATTGACTTTTGTGAAGACGACTTTGGAACGCTATTTTGATGATTTCAATAGCTTCTTATGGTGATTTGGCCTTAGGCGTGTGTCCGGATTTGGATTTGGAGGTCCGTAGGTTGATTTGATGCATGTTGGCGAAAATTGGATAGTTGGATGGTTTGGAAGGTTGAGAGGTTTAAACGAGAGTTGTCTTTATTGATATCGGGTTCGGATTTTGATTCCGAGAGTTGGAATAGCTCCGTTCTGTCATTTGGGACTTGCATGCAAAATTTGACATCATTTCGGGTCAATTTGATATGATTCGGCGCGAGTTGTAGAAGTTGAAAGTTCATATGTTCATTAAGTTTGATTTGAGGTGCGATTCATAGTTTTGACATTGTTTGATATGATTTGAGGCCTCGAATAGGTCCGCGTTATGTTTTGGAACTTGCTGGTATGATTAGACAGTGTCCCCCGGGGCCGAGTTTATTTCGGACGAGTTTTGGATTTGTTTCCATGTTTTTGGCAAGGATGCTTCTTGTGCGTCACACCTGCGCATTTTGGAGCGTAGGTGCGGGGCCGCTTCTGCACATTTTGTGTCGCTTTTGCGACGTTGAGGCCTAGGCAGGATCTTTGGCTTCTGCGGATTTAGGCGTGCAGGTGCGATGGTCGCTTCTGCGGCTTAGTGGTTGCGAATGACATGTTTCCACTTCTGGTCTGTAAGTTGTTTTTGTAGATGCTAGCCATCGCTTGCAAATGTGGGCTCGCAAGTGCGTTCCTTCGTCCACAAAAATGGAATCTCTGGCAGAAAGGTTTAATTTAAGGGCTTGCCCATTTTCATCATTTCTTGAGTTGTAGACCTCGGTTTTGAGCGATTTTGAAGGGGTTTTCCACGTGTTTGATTGGGGTAAGTGTTCTTTACCCAGAATTGATTATAATTCATGATTCCATAAATATTTTATCATTAAATTAGTGAATTGAATGAGAGAAAATGGGAAATTTTTTAAAAATCTTTCAAAAATGTGAAGTGAGGATTTGAAGGCTGATTTGATGGCGGAATTGGATAATTTTGGTATGGTTAGACTCATATCGGATGGGTGTTCGGATTTTGTGAATTTTGTCGGGTTTTGCGGTACGAGCCCGAGATTGACTTTTTGGGTTGACTTTTTAGTATTACTTAAAGTTCGAAGGTTTATTATCTTTAATTGTTACCTATGGTTTCTATTTATGATATTAAGTTATTTTTTCTAGATTTGAGCCATCCGAAGGTTATTGCACACGAGAAGGTCATTTTATAGTATCAGTTTAGCTTCTTTGAGGTAAGTATCTTGACTAACATTGTGTGGGGAAACTCCCCCTTAGGATTTGAGTCGTTTGTGCTACTTGTGTCATATGAAGGCCATGTACGCGAGGTGACGAGTACATACTCAGGCGTATCTGTGGAAATTTGACGGTTTTAGATTCTTAGGTTCTTATGTTCCGTAAAACTAAAGTTGTCTTATCATGTTAAACCCTCCATTTGCTAAATTCACCCTTACGTGTTTTATTTGGAGTTGATTGATTCATGTTCTAGCCTTGTTGCCAAATAAACTCTCATGTGCCCTAATTGAAGTTGTTGCCTCTTTTATTGCCATGCTGCCTTTTCCGTAATTGCTTAACCTTAATTGAAGTTACTGTTATCTCTTCTGTAATTGCTTAACTTAATTGAAGTTATTGTTATCTCTTCCATAATTTCTTAACCTTAATTGAAGTTATTGTTATCTCTTCCGTAATTGCTTGACCTTAATTGAAGTTTTTGTTATCCCTTCCATTGTTGACTTATCCCTTATTTGGAATCATTGTTACCTGCTATTTCTCTTATTGTCGAGTTGTACTTATTTGGAATCATTGTTACCTGCTATCTCTTTTATCGTCGAGTTGTACTAGTTTGGAATTATTGTTACCTCCTATCTCTCTTATAGTCGAGTTATTCTTGTTGGAAATCATTATTACTTGTTGTGTCTTTCTTTGTGAGCTCGTTCTTTTATTTCTTTGTATTATGTAATTCTTGTGTTCATTTACTTGTCATACTCTCCTGTTATTGTTGTTGTTATTGTTGTACTCAGTGTTGTTGAGCCGAGGGCTATGCATGGTTGTGGTATTGGAATAATTTTTAAGAAATGTTGTGGCATATGGGCACACGTGGTGAAAGTCATTATTTTGTGTTATTATGTTTTTGGCCCACGTGGTATTGTTGAGAGGATTGTCGGGGTGTTTTCACGTGAGTTTCCCGTGCTATTGTTAATATGATATTTGCACATGTGGCATGACAAGGTGGGCTCTATATGTATGTATGTATATATGTATGTATGTATGGGTTTGCGCATGTGGTGAGACAAGGCGGGAATATTATTATGCGCGTGTGGTGAGATAAGGCGGGCGTTTACTTTATTATTGCACACGTGGCGAGACAAGGTGGGCTATGTCAGGGATGATTTGTGATGACTTGTGGCCCTGGGGGCATTGTTATTGATGATATTTGTGTAGTGGTGTGCCTACCTTGTGTGAGTTATACATTTTATGTTTTGTTGTGTTGTTTCCGATGTGCCATTCATTGTCTCTACTCTTACTTGTTGACTCTAGTCATGATAGAACACTTGCACAAGCATACACTGTAATTAATCACTCACATCGGTTTGAGAAGATCAACACTGATGTCTAATGATCATTTTCATGTATTCTCGTATACTTGCCTTCTGTGTGAGAGCTGTACTATTGGCATGTGAGTTGTCCATGCTGTTATGAATTATTATTATTGCTGGTATGTGAGTTGTCCGTGCGGATATGAGATATTGTCATTCCCTTAGAACATGAGTTGTCCATGCAGATATGAGGTATTAATGGTATTGGCACGTGAGTTATCTGTGTAGCACGTGAGTTGTCTGTGCGATTGTAATTTGTAATGCAGGCACAAGATGCCAAGTGATTAGGGTTTGTGATCTGGACATGTGATTGTGACTACGAGGTTTGGTACCTTGGGGAAATTATTGAATGAATCTTGTGTGAAAGCGGGTGGTTCTTATTGAGTTGTTACTTGTTTTCCTTCATTTAGTTTCACCGGACTTAAATTGTGCTCAGCTTAACTCTCCGTCGTTATTACCGATTGTTCCCTGTTGCTAATTGTTGTTTCTAGTTTTCTATTGTGAGAATTGTGTCGTTATTTTGCCATGCTTACCATTATATTGACATTGTTTCCCTATTAGTCTCACATTCATCCTTGTATAGGTGGTTAAGTCTAGTAGGTGTCTTGACTATCCCTCGTTACTACTCCGCTGAGGTTTGTCTTGATATTTATTGAGTACCGCTGTGGTGTACTCATGCTACACTTTCTACACATTTTTGTGAAGATCCAGGTACTTCGGAGTTGGTTGATCACTAGCTAGTTGTTCGGGCTTTACTGTGGAGACTCAATGTATACCTATTTTTGCGTTCGCAGGCCTTGGAGTCACCTTCTAAAATTTTTACCTTGGATTGTTTATTTCTATTCCGGAACAGTTGTACATAGAGATTTTCTAGTAAATGCAGTAGAGCTTATAACTTGTACTACCGATTTTGGGATGTTATGTGTCATAAGAGAGTTTAGTAGAGTCTCGCGGATCGTTACGGAGACGTCTGTACTTATCTTTGAGGGAATACGGAACTATTAGGAAGACGTCCGTGCGAGTTTATTGATATCGAAGTTTGAGCCTTTGTCATTCTATTCTCTCACAGATGGTAAGGACACGAGTTGATATTACTGATGACACTGCCCCGGAGCCAGTGTTGCTAGGGGCCAGGTCAGAGGCCGAGGAGGAGCGCGTGCTACAGCTAGAGCACCTACCAGAGCAGCAGCTGAGGAGCCACCAGTAGCTCTAGTCGGAAGGCAAGCACCTGAGATGCCTGTTACTACCCCTACACTTTAAGAGACCCTCGCCCAGTTCTTGAACATGTTTGGTACTCTAGCTTAGGCGTGGTTGATTCCACTTGCACCGGCCACATTTCAAGCTGGGGGGAGGAGCACAGACTCCCGCAGCCCATACCCTAGAGCAGCGGGTCCATGTTGACTAGGTCCCTGAGGTCATACCAGTGTAGCTGGTTGTTCCAATTCAGCTCGTAGTTAAGGTAGCAACGTCTGAGGATGAGGAGCTCAGGCTTGAGAGGTAAAAAAAAAAGTACCACCCTCCTACTTTCAGCGGCTTAGCTTCAGAGGTTGCACATGGTTTTCTTGAGGAGTGCCACCATATCCTCCGTACTATGGGTATTGTGGAGACGAGTGGGGTTACTTTTACTACTTTCCAGCTTAAGGAAGAGGCATATCAATTGTGGCGAGCGTACGAGTTGGGTAGCCCGGCCGATGCAGCTTCACTTTCATGGACTTTGTTTCTAGAGAAGTTCTTAAGAGAGTTTGTTCCCTAGACCCTTCGGGATGCATGGTGCGCGGAGTTTGAGCAGCTGTGCCAGGGTACTATGTAAGTGTCAGAGTATGCCGTTAGATTTAGTGATTTTTCAAGACATGCACAGCTTTGGTTTCTACAGTTAGGAAGCGAGTCTGCAGGTTCATTAAGGGGCTCAATTATGGTATTCGATTCAGCATGGCTCGGGAGTTGTAGGCGGATGTTCCGTTTCAGCAGGTGGTAGAGATCGCTCACAGATTAGAGGGCATGCGGGGTCAGGAGAGAGGTTAGGGAGGCTAAGAGTCCTCGTAGACTGGAAGGATCTACTGGTCCCTATTTTGGAGGCAGGGTACGTCATGGTAGAGGTTTAGTGGGCCAGCCAGTTTAGTTTGTACTTCAGGCTTCGCGCTGTGTTTCAGATATCCATGGGTCTCAAAGTACCCATACCAGATAGCTTGCACAGCCACGTCAGCGGAGGGGTTGCTTTGAGTTTGGAGATACCAGCCATATGGTGAGAGATTGTCCCAGACTCCAGACAAATGTGTCACAACGGGGTATTCAGGATATGAGGTATGCTCCAATTGTTGCTATCCCTGCACCGCCAGCTACAGGTAGGTCAGGCGAGTAGAGGGCACCCTAGAAGGGGAGGCCCGGCCCGTTGATATGCTTCCTATGGTAGGGCTGAGGCCGCTGCACAATTATGACATCGTTATAGGTATGGTTTTGATTTGTTATGGAGGAGCATCATTCTTATTTTGATTCGGTTATGTTTTTCGGGGTGAGTTCTCCTACCTTGCTTCAGATATGGGTGAATTTGATGATTTTGCACTTTGCTTATGTGTTTACCCCAGTTGGGAGATTCTATGGTTGTAGCCCGTGTCTATCATCTTGTTTTTTTCACTATTGAGAGCTATGAGACAGAAGTGGCTTTCTGTTACTCATTACGGTAGATTTTGATGTGACTTCTGGATGGCTTGGTCACAATTGTGATTTAGATTCTCTACCGGTATGGGAAGTCTATCACGTGTTATGACTTTATTTTGTAGAATTGAGTTAGAGGAAGTTTTCGGTTGGTGTGATATGTATTCTACTTGTGATTCAGAGCTAAGGATGGAATCCTCGCGTTTTCATGTGTTTTGATATGTTTGAGCCGGGCTACACGTCGCGGTGGAGTTGTATTGGGATGGGATCCTTGTGATTAGTTCATATGTTTTGATTCTCCCTTGGGGAATTGATTCGTAGTATGGTACTGACTGGGAGTTGTGCATGTGGGGCTTGTTTGATGATTCTTTCATGTGATTCTCTTTCAATATCCAGTCATATTTGCGTTGTGCTTATTGGGTTTTAGCTTGCGAGGTATGTGCCTAGGTGGCATTAGATGTGACTTGTTGATTTGAGTGAATGGTTATGGGATCTTCATGTTCCTTGCACCGTTGTCAGTGTTATGAAAGTTTGGAACAGAGTTTTAGCCGAAATGAGGTTGATTGCCAGTGCAGGATTTGATTATGGCCAGCCATGGTGGTCAGATATATTGTTATGGGCATGTGTGTGATGTGTTACATCGTGTGGTTGGACCTTGTGGCCGTAGGCATGTGTTGTTGCATCTTGTTGAGGCTGATACTGTGTGTAGATGTGGGAATCAGATCCTTGGGAAATGATCGGATGGTGAAAATTTGGTTCTGAGGCTTATTAGTGTGGGTCGGAGTAATAATTTTCAGTTGAGATAGTGTTGTCGGGCCCATGTGGATTGGGGTGAAGTGGGATCACTCACGTGTATATGTATGGTGAGCACACTCAGTGATTTGATAACTTTGGAATGATCCTTTATCTAGGCTCTCAGGCTCGAACCAACCAACCAGGGAACGACATCGCCTTCCATATAAGGCCTCATACAGAGCCATCTTGATACTAGACTGGTAGCTCTTGTTATATGAAACTCCGCTTATTGTAAAAACTGATCCCACGGGCCTCTAGAATCAATAATGCAAGCCCTCAACATATCCTCAAAGATCTGAATGGTCATCTATCTGAGGATGAAATGTTGTACTCAACTCAACTTGCGTGCCAAACTCACACTGCACAGCTCTCTAGAAATGCAAGGTAAACTGTATACCGCGATCCGAGATAATAGAAACAAGTACACCATGCAAGCAAACAATCTCCCGAATGTAGATCTGAGCCAATCTCTCTTATATGTAGGAAGTCATGATCGGAATGAAATGAGTCAATTTAGTCAACGCATCTGTAATGATCCAAATGGCATCAAATTTCCTCAAGGTCTGTGGCAAACCCACCATGAAGTCCATAGTAATACAGTCCCACTTCCACTCTGGTATATCGATCTTCTGAAGCAACCCACTCGGTCTTAATGTTCGTACTTAACTTGCTGACAATTCAAACACTGTGCGACATGCCTACCTATGTCTTTATTCTCCTTCTACACCAATAATGATGCTTCAAATCATAGTACATCTCTGTAGTGCCTTGATGAATAGAATACCACAAACAGCGAGCCTCCTCAAGAATCAACTCTCTCAAGTCATCAGAATTAGGAACATAGATCTAACCCTGAAGCCTCAATACCCCATCATAACCAATAGTTACCTCCTAAGTATCACTGTATTGCACCGTGTCTTTAAGGACAAGGAAGTGGGGATCATCATACTGACGTACCTTAATGCGCTCAAACAAAGATGACTAAGATACAACACAAGCAACAACCCTTCTCGACTCTGAAATGTCCAATCTCACTAACCTATTGGCCAATGCTTGAACATCCATGGCTAAAGGCCTCTCCATAGCTGGAATGAAAGAAAAGCTCCTCATACTCTCCACCTTTTTGCTCAAGGCGTCTGCAACCATATTAGCCTTCGTTGAATGATAGAAAAGAGTGATATCATAGTCCTTCAATAGCTCCAATCATCTCTACTACCTCAAATTCTAATCTTTTTGTTCAAATAGGTGCTAGAATTTAGGTGATCCGTATACACCTCAGAAGACACACCACATAGATAATGCCTCCAAATCTTGAACACGTGCATAATAGCTGCCAACTCCAAATCATAGGCCAGGTAGTTCTTCTCTTAGGCTTCAACTGGCACAACACATAGGCAATTACCCTGCTGTCCTGCATCAACACACACCCAAGACCAATCCATGAAGAATCACAATAAACTGTATATGATCACAATCCCGAAGGAAAAACCAAAAATGGAGTTGTAGCCAAAGTAGTTTTGAGCTTCTGAAAGCTCTCCTCACTCGTTAGACCACCTGAATGAAGCACCTTTCAGGCCAATTTAGTCAATGGGGCTACGATGGATGAAAATCCCTCCACAAAATGGTGATAACACCTAGCCAATGCTAGGAAGCTCCAAATCCTTGTAGCGGTAGAAGGTCTTAGCCAACTCTAAACTGCCTCAATCTTCTTCGAGTCAACTTGATCCCCTCATTAGATACCACATGACCTAAGAATGCCACCGAGTCTAATAAAAACTCGCACTTGGAGAACTTAGCATATAGTTTTTTCTCCCTCAAAATCTGAAGCACAATCCTCAAATACTGCTCATGATCCTCCCTACCACAGGAATACACCAACATATCATCAATGAACATAATAACGAAGGAATGCAAATACGGCTGAAACACGTTGTTTATCAAACACATGAAAATTGCTGGGGAATTTGTCAAACCAAAAGACATCACTAAGAACTCGTAATGACCATAACAGGTCCTAAAGCAGTCTTAGGGATGTCTGAGCCCTAATCTTCAACTGGTGATACTTCGATCTCAAGTCAATCATAGAGAACAGCCGAGCACTATGAGGCTGATAAAATAAGTCATCAATACGCGGTAATGGATACTTGTTCTTGATGGTAACCTTGTTCAACTACCTATAGTCAATGCACATCCTCATGGAACCATCTTTCTTCTTCACAAATAGCACCGGCGCACCCCTAAGATATACTAGGTCTAATCAAACTCTTATCAATAATTCCTATTATTATTCTTTCAATTCCTTCAACTCTACTGGTGCCATTCAATATGGTGGAATAAAAATGGGCTGAGTGCCCAACACCTGATCCACACAAAAATCAATATCCCGGTCGGGTTGCACACCCTGCAGGTCTGGGGGAAACACATCAGGAAACTCCGTCACTACCGAAACTAACTCAATAGTAGAAGTATCAATACTAAATTACCTCACGAAGGCCTAATGCGCCAAACACCCATTCTCAACTATCTATTGATGATTTTAGCATGACAATCCAGAATAGCATGGTACATGGATAGGCAATCCATACCTAAAATCATCTCAAAATCAACCATATAGAGACATAAAAGATCAACTATGTTCTCATAACCCCCAATAGTAACCACACAAGATTGATATACTCGATCGACCATGATAGAATCACCAACAAGTGTTGACGCATGAATAGGAATATCAAGAGAACCACGTGGCATATCCAAATAACGAGCAAGGTATGATGACACATAAGAGTAAGTGGAACCAGATTAAATAATACTAAAGCATCCCTGTGGCACACTGAAACAACACATGTGATCACGACATCGGAAGCAACTGCCTCTAGCCTAGCTGGAAATTCATAGCAATAGGACTGCCCACCACCTAACTGACCTCCCCCTCTAGGGCAACCTCGAATAAGTTGAGCCCCACCCCTAGCTAGTTGTGCGGGTGGTGTAGCTACTGGAACTAGAACCATAGACTACATGACCTGGTGTGGTACACTACTCGAAAGCCTGGGGAAATCCCTCTTGAGATGACTCAAGTCCCCACACTCAAAACAACTCCTCCTGTGATGAGGCTACTAACCCTGCGAGTGGCCCTGATAACCTGAATATTCACTTGTAGAACCCTGAGCAGATGGAGCAAGTAAGAACTTTATGCTGACAGTGCGCTGAGTGATGACTCACCTGGGCGAGCACTGTATGAACCATGGCTAACTGACGAACAATGAGGAATCTGATGAGTTTCTTGAGCGGACCTAAAAGGACAAACTCTACTGTGAGGCACCAGCAAAACCCTCCTAACCACGGGGCCTCTTTGCCTCTCGCTCCTCTCGCTCAAGCCTACAAACAGGCTCCAAGCACCTGGCAATCTCAACCACCTGGAGAACACTAGCATCAGTATCGACCTCTCGGTCCATACCGTATCGAATACCATAGTTGAGGCTGTCAATGAACCCCATGCCTCTCTCTCTCTCAGTAGGGACCAAAAATACTACATAACGTGCAGACTCTATGAATCTATGTAATCTCATACATGGTCATAGTCACGACCTCTTGGCATAGATGCTCAAACTCCATATATAACTCTTTTCTACGAGTTTACGGAACAAACTTCTCTAAGAAGAGAACTAAGAATTGATGTCATTATAACAACCTGGCCGGTTGTTTTGTGTATTTGAGCCCCATTTCCCCATTTGATGCTCCCTGCATATGTATTTTTTGTTATGTGACTTGTGGGGATTGTTGGTTTTGTTTCAAAAATGTTTTGGAGTAAACTGGAACACATAGTTTCAAGGCTGAAAGCTTAAGTTATAAAAGCTGACTGGGGTTTGACTTTTGCATAAACGATCCCGGAATGGTGTTTTAATGGTTCTAATAGGTCTGTATGGTGCCTTGGACTTAGGCGTATGTCCATAGTTGGATTTGGAGGTCCCTAAGTTGATTTGGCTCTATTTGAAAAAAAATAAAAATTTAAAAGTTCGAAAAGTTCATATGTTTGACCGGGAATTGACTTTGGTGTTATATAGTTTAAATTATTATTTTGAGAGTTAGAATAAGTTGGTTATGTCATTTAAATGTGTGATAAATTTGGTATTATTCCGAGTTGACTAGACGTGGTTCGGCATAAGTTTTGGAAGTTTAAAAGTTGATTAGTTCATTAGGCTTGAATTGAGGTGTGATTCATAATTTTGATGTTATCTGTTTGCTTTGGGACCTGGAGTAGGTCCGTCTTATGTTTTGGGACTGATTGGTGTGGTTGGACGGGCCTCGGGGCCTCGGGTGTGTTTCAGATTGATTTCGGACTGTTTGGGGTTATGTAGGCATTTCTATTCTAGTGTTTTCGCACCTGCGAGGTTTGGTCCGCAGGTGGGAGTCCACAGAAATGGACATGGGGTCGCAGATGCGAGCTTGGGTGGGTTCAGGATTGTCCGCAGATTCGGCTATATTTATGCAGGTGCACAGGTGCAGCTGTGCTACATTGTGCGGAGAAGCACCTTTGCAGGAGCGCACTTTTGACCGTAGAAGCGGAAGGTTGGAGGCATTAGCATTTTTGCATCTATGACGTACTTTCTGCAGATGCGGTACGCAGAAGCGCTTGCGTAGGTCGTAGAAGCAAAAGTGCTGGGCAGAACATATTAAAACCTATGGTTTGAATTATTATATTATATTTTGAAATTGGGAGCTCAAATTGGGGGAATTTTTGAGGCGTTATTCACCCACTTGGATTGGGTAAGTGTTCTTGGCTCTGATATTATTATTATTATTCATGATTCCATCCTTGAATTTGGCATTTGATTGGTGAATCTAAGTGAGAAATTTGGGAATTTTGGCAAAATTCTTCTAAAATGAAAAATAGATATTTGAACCCCGATTCGGAGTCGGATTTGGATGAAACTTGTGTATTTGGAATCGTATTCGAATGGGTAATCGGGATTTGTGACTTTTGTCTAGTTTCAGGAGGTGGACCTGGGTTGGATTTTTGATATTTGATAAATATTGGAGCTTTAGTCCTTGGAATCGATTTCTACAGCTGTGTTTGATGTTATTAAGTTATTTTAGCTAGATTTGACCCGTTCGAAGGCTGATTCGAGAAACAAGGGCTTTTTAGAGTATTGATTTGGCTTGTTTGAGCTAAGTTCTTGTCTAACCTTGTGTAGGGGAATACCCCTTAGGATTTTGCCTTAATTATTTATTCGTGTTATGTGAAAAGTAATATGTACACGAGGTGATGAGTGTATACAGGGGTGCTATGTGTGGCTTATGACCTGATCAGACCTTAAGCTATTAATATGCCTTAATTTGAGGATGTATTTTATGTGAAACGTGCTTCATTACTTTGTGGTTGCGTGAACATGACCAATACTATTATTTTAGCCATAGTAATGCTTTATATGTTAAACATCATCCGCATTTTACTATTTTCATGTCCTTATGCACCTTGTTGATAAATTATGAACTTATATCCTTGACGAAATTTTGACATTATTATTTTGTGATTATTGTGGCACATGTGGACATGTTAAGCCGATTGTTTGGGTGTTGGCACGAGGTTTTTGTCGTGATTGTGATTGATAATGTGTCAGGGCAGAGCGATATGGTTGGATATTGTTATTGTGTCAGGGCGGAACCATATGTTGGATATTATTACTATGTCAGGGTGGAGTGATACAGTTGGATTTGCCATTAAGTCAGGGTGAAGCGATACGGTTGGATATTGTTATTGTGTCAGGGCAGAACGATACAGTAGGATATTGTTATTGTGTCGGGTTGGAGTTATAAGTGTGGATATTGTTATTGTGACAGAAATGTGGGCATGAGTGCCATATGTTTGTGTTTCTTTTTGATGACTTGTTGTTAAAACTAGACCTTTACTTTCATTGAGTTTTTACCACCCGTTCTAAAGAGATTTGTTGTTATTGTTTCTATTGTACATTTTGTTGCCAGTTATTGATATGTTGCACATGTTGTTTGACTAATGAGGAACACATGACTTGAATCTCGTTACTATTTCACCGAGGTTAGTCTTGATACTTACTGGGTACCGCATACTACACTTCTACATATTTTTGTGCAGATCCCGATGTTGGAGGTAATGGACCTAGGCAGTGAGAGATTGCATTGACAACGAGGATTCAAGGTAGAGCTGCACGACTGTCGCAGTCCCTTGGAGTCCCATCCTTACATTAATACTGCCATTTTCATATTCGAACAGTATTGTATTTTGAGATATCCTTATGTATTCAGTTAGACCTCATGACCATGTACTGCCTAGTTCTGGGGAGATTTTTAAGTATTGCCATTTTTGGTTGATGCTAATTTCTATTTCTGCTTTCATATTACATTCTGCTTTATTATATCATATTTTACTGATTTAAGTGATGTTAAGTGATCGGCTTACCTAGTTTTAGAAACTAGGTGCTATCACGACCGCTATGGTGGGATTTGGGTTGTGACAAGTTGGTAACAGAGCCATAGGTTCATAGGTTCTAAGAGTCATGAGCAAGTTTAGTAGAGCCTTGCGGATTGATATGGAGACGTCTGTACTTATCTTCAAGAGGCTACCATACTGTTACGAAATATCACCTTCTTTCATTCTTTATCGTGCATTTTTTATTCCAAAGTTTGAACCTTACTCTTCTATTCTCTCACATATTATGAGGACACGCTCTACTGGATCAGCTGAGTAGGCACCAGAGCCCCTTGCTAGAGCCGCGAGAGGTCGGGGACAAGGTAGAGGCCGAGGAGGGGCATGTGCTACAACTAGAGCAGTAGTTCTGGAGCCTCCGGTAGCTTCAGTTGAGGATCAGGAGCCCGAGCATGTTAAGCGTGCACTTGAGCAGCCTATTGCTATAATAGGGCTCAAGGAGACCTTGGAACACTTCATGAGAATGTACGGGAATTTGGCCCAGGCAGGTTTGATTCCGGGTTCACCAGCTACTTCACAAACCAGGAGAGGAGTTCAGACTCCCACCGCCCATACACCAGAGCACTCGACTCATGCTTACCAAACACTAGGCGTTGTTCTGATGCAACCAATAGTTACAACTCAGCCCGAGGTAGGGCCAGTTATGTTAGATGAGGGACAGAGGAGTTTGGAGAGGTTTCAGAAGTTTCATCCTCCCCAATTCAGTGGAGGAGCTTCTGAGGATGTACAAGGTTTCTTGAATCAATGGTAATGCATTCTGCATCGCATGGGTTTGGTGGAGTCTAGCATGGTCAACCTTACTACTTTTTAGTTAATGGGGTCAGCATATAGATGGTGCCAGACTTATGAGACGAGTAGACCAGCTGGCGTAGCACCACTTACATGGTCCCAGTTCTCCGATCTTTTCTTGAGGGATTTTATTCCATAGATCCATAGGGACGAGTTGCGCAACAAGTTTTAGTAGTTGTGTCAGGGGAATATGATTGTGTCCAAGTATGCTATGAGATTTACAAAATTATCTCGTCATGCACCTTCATTGGTTGCCATTGCTAGAGAGAGGAGGGACTTGTCTATAGCCTCAGATTTAGGATGGCAGGGGAGTTAGAGATTGAAACTGCATTTCATCAGATTGTGAAGATTACTAGGAGGTTAGAGCGCATTCGCAGTCAGGAGAGAGAGGATAGGGAGGCTAATAAGCCTTCTGGTTCTGGAGGATTTAGTGGTTTCTACTCTGCGGCTCAGACCCGTCATGGCAGAGACTTTGTCAAACGATCAGTTCAATCAGCACTTCAGGTTTCCTGTAGTGCTCTAGCTAGTCTTGGATCTCAAAGCATTCGTACGGGATAGCCATCTTTCAGTGCACACCCTCCATGGTGTTCCTATAATGCTCATTCCAGTCGTTCGGGCCAGATTCAGTACCAGCAGCCACGCCCCCATAGAGGTTATTTTGAGTATGGTGATACCAGGAACATGGTAAGAGATTGTCCCAGACTTAGGATGGATGGACCTCAGCAGGGTACTCAGGCTATGGTTCTCACTCCAATTGCTACTTTCATACCAACTCGTCACGATCCAAAACCACCATCCGGTCGTGATGTTTCCTAACTCACTTGCTAGGAAGGCCAAGCATAACAATAGCAAAACAAGATAACAAAATTTCAGAATTAATACAAGTCTAAAGTCAAATATCATAAATAAACTACGTCAATATATAAAAATCCCCGAAACTGAAATACAGAGTCATGAGCTCTACATTAGAAATACAAGACTGAAAATACAAAAAGGAAATACTATCTGTATAATTACAACAGTAACTGATATGGAATGAGACGTCAAGGACTGCGGTCGAAATGCACCTCTACCTCGTCTCTCAACAGCTCAATAGCAAACATAACAGCTCTCAGTTGGCTCCAACACCTAGATCTGCACAATTAAGTACATAGTGTAGCATGAGTACAACCGACTCCATGTACTCAGCAAGTATCACAACTAACCTCGGCGAGTGGCAAGAATTACCAATAACACTCGCTAATAACCTGCTCAATTCATGAATTGTACAAGTACACAGCAATGGTACTAACTAGTCATAAAGCATAGGTAAAACCACACTAGTGCATAAAGAGAAATGTGCCAAGTCCTGTGTCAGTTTACAGCTCAGCATATAGAGAAGATATAAAATTAAGGATCAAATCAATGTGCACAGGTTAACATATAGAGAAGATATGCACCGTGCCTTCACCGTCCAGTAAATAGCATATAGATCAAATATGCATAAAGATGCATGTATACATTCCAAAAAGGTGGCATATAGAGAAGATATGCGATAAAAAATGTATATACCCAAGGTAATTGCAAAAATAGAGAAAAGATGCAAAAAAAATCCAAACACTGATCAATTTTTCTCATACTGTGTGTACACCATCAAGAGATAAACATGAGAGGGTGACCCTAGGGGGATGGATCCTTATCCACGCGCTGTACAGAAAACTCATGTTCTATATGTAACAACTGCATGGACCATTCATGTGCTATCATAACTCAAAGGTAATCTGCCCTTAAGGGTTGGCTGAGTTAGTTGGGTGAGTGGTTTCCCACATGAGAGATCTGGGATCAATTCCCCTCACCAGCAACCTCCTCAATCAGTGCTCATCGCATCGGGCGTATCTAGTGCATTTTATGCAGTGCATACCCAAAGGTAGCGGGAATTTTTCAAAAAAAAAAAAAAAAAGAAGAGAAATAGTGTAATCAATATAACAAACTGGGTCGGTGGCACTTAATAGTCCCAAAGTCCCTCTCATTTCACAAGGGCAACTAGCATATACACAAAATGGCAATCATCTCATCTGCTGCTTCAACTCTCACTCTATCACTTACACCTAATGCCACTTCTACTTCTTCTTCTTTGTTAGTTTCAACTGCCAAAATTCCTACTTTGTCTTCATCTAGCTCATTGTTCTTTAGCAGGAACAGAGCGTTGGTTCCTTCTCGAGCTAGAAGAACGAGTAAATTAATCAGCTATGATAAAAAGGGTCTTTCTTGCAACTGCTTATTTGGGCTTGGGGTTCCTGAGTTGGTTGTAATTGCCGGTGTCGCCGCCCTTGTTTTTGGGCCCAAGAAATTGCCTGATGTTGGCCGCAGTATTGGCAAGACTGTCAAGAGCTTCCAACAGGTAAAAGAATCTCCCTTTTTACTCTGCTAGGTGTATATTCTGTAAATATTCCTTTTTCTTTCTGTATATCTATTTTCCTTTTGGAGGGTCTATTGAGGGGATTCTAATTTATAGGAGGATGCTTAGACTTGTAGAAACTTATGATGTTTGTGGGGTCATTGATTTGGTACAAGTTATCAAGCTTTATATAAGAAGCTTTGCCTATAGGCAATAGTTAATACAAAAATTCAACTCTTACCCATGCGCCATAAGAAACATATAGGGATTGAATGGATATATGCTTTTATAATTGCAAGTAAAAAAGGAGGAAAAATAACTTTACTACGAGGATGACGAAGCAAGAAAACAACATAAAGTCATATAGATAAACAACAAGGTGTGTGTGCTCACGGTATCTTTAGGAAAGGCATTTAACTATTACCGCCTCTATTCCACTTTGTTTGACACTATTTTTTATTAGTCCATTCTATAAATAATGGCACATTCCTATATTCCTTAATGATTTTCATTTATTTTCTGGTATTTATGATGTTGTATTATTCCCATGATATCTGTTGGTGGTACTGATATTGTCTCTTTTCGTCTTCGGAAACAACCTCTTTACTCCCTCGAGGTAGGGGTAAGGTTTGCGTACACTCTACCCTCCCCAGACCCCACTAGTGAGATTTTACTGGGTCGTTGTTGTTGTTGTTGTTGTCCTATATTTCTTAATGAGAAGTTTTGTTTAGCCAGACAAATACTAATGTTATGTGACCACACAATCTTTATGGTATATTTAAGACCACAAGTTTCAAAAGTCTTCCTTTCTTTATTATAATACTTTGTGCCAAGTTAAACTATAACAAACAAAAAGTGAAAAGGAGGAAGTAGTATTTTAAACATGATTCTCTTTAAGATGAGTATTGATAAATGATTCTTGACTATGGAGATTAGTGTGGTCTATCAATTGTGAATTTCAAATGCATGCAACGACAGCTACGTCATTACCGACAAGCTCATACCACATTGTCTATTCGCAAATTGATGGATGAAAAGTGTTTGATCATCATCCATGAGTGATCATACTATTTGATTTAACAACACTGTGTACCAGTTGTGAAATAGTATCTCTGAGTAGTTCTATGGACTCTGTTTGATGACAAAAGTTTAACCATAGACGAAAGATCTAATTAGATGCAGAAGGCCATGACAAAGAAACAAGGGAATTGCATCATAGTGGAAGTTCTGTTAATTATGACGTTGGAAGATAGATTGCAAAAGCAGTTGAATCAGTGAACTTAAATTAGTTTGGTGACATTAGTTTTGTAGGGTTAACATAAGCCTAGTGGGAGATATTTGGTAGAATTTAATGTTTTTGCTTGACATACAGGCAAAGCCTCCCTCAGTGTGGTGTTGATGAATATCTATTTACCACATTGGTCAATGGAGCCAAAACATTGCCCCAATCCCAGGAGAAGGATGATGTTAACAAACATACAATGCTTGTGAGAAAAGTATGTTCTTCCGGACATTAGTTTTGTAGGGTTAACATAAGCCTAGTGGGAGATATTTGGTAGAATTTAATGTTTTTGCTTGACATACAGGCAAAGCCTCCCTCAGCGTGGTGTTGATGAATATCTATTTACC
>MCJB01002647.1:156959-209666 GCA_002018475.1 Nicotiana obtusifolia | reverse complement strand
CCCCCCCCACACACCCCCCACACCACAAAACCCCATGGTGAATTTAGGGAAAATAATTTGTTTCCCGGAATTAGAACTTGTACACATGCTTCTTGGAGGTTGAAGAGCTTTTGGGGATCATATAGTAACTATAAATGAGTTATTTCATTGCAATCCTTAAAAACTAGGGCTCGTATTGATTGATGATAACATGGAAGAGATAAATATGGGTCGTGATGGCACCTAGCCGCTAAGAGTAGGTAAGCCAATCACACAATGATACAAAACATCGAAATAAGATATGATAACTCTGAAATTCTAACATAAACTGCGGAATAAAAAATACAATAAAGCCGAAACATGGGTTCATAAGTCGAACTTCCAAAAATCAGGTAATACTGAGTTATGAGCTCTAAATAGAATACATAACGAGTCTCAATAAGTACAATACTGTTTGAAAGTAATACAATAGTGTAAAAATAATAGAATGGGATTCCAAGGGTCTGCGGCGTCCAAGCAACAATCCTCTCGAACGGTCCAAACTCATTTTTGAAGACCGCTACCTCTAGCACCCGGATCTGCATAAAAATATTCAAAAATGTAGTATGCGTACGGGTCAACATGTACTCAGTAAGTATCTAGACTAACCTCGGTGAAGTAATGACGAGGTTCAAGTCATGTGATACTAGAATGCCACCCTTATTTCGCCACATGTGCATAATCAAGAATAGCCACCCTTATTCCGCCACATATGCATAATCAAGATAGCTACCCTTATTCTGCCACATATGCATAATCAATAATAGCCACCCTTATTCCGCCACATATGCATAATCAAGATAGCCACCCTTATTCTGCCACATATGCATAATCAATAATAGCCACCCTTATTCTGCCACATATGCATAATAATAATTACAATCGCACGACAAAGTTCTCCTGTCAACACCTAATCAATACGCCAAATGTGTTTACATGTGCCATAATCATAACAATGTAATATGTCAAATTACCATCAAAGACATTTGCTCATAATTTGTCAACAAAGTACACAAGGACATGGTAATAATAAAATGCGGATGAGGGTTCAACATATAAAATATGACTACGGCAAAATAAATTAGCAATGGTTCCACAAATGCCCAACTTGGCTAATTAGGAAATTTTAATCCTAAAATATGATCTCTAGTATGAAAGGATAAGCTCGCGTTATCATAGAGAGTACACAATCAAGTCAAGGCATTGTATAAGCCTAGAGTCTAATCTGGTCATTTTTCATACATAGCACCCATACATACGCTCGTCACCTTGCATATACGTCGTATCACATACATTACAATTAGACAAATTAGGTCCAAGCCAAAGGGTTATTCTCTCACAACATATTAGGTAAGATACTTACCTCAAACAGGCTAAATCAACCCTCCAAAATCGCCTTTCCTTTAGAAAGCACCTCCGACCGGCTCGAATCTAGCCAAAAACAACTCAATAACGTCAAACAAAGCCATAGAATACAACCCCAAACAATAAGTTTCGATCTTTAATCAAATCCACAAAAGTCAACAAAAGTCAACTCAGGCCCACACGGTCAAAATCCGAGTCAAGGGGTAGATCCCGATTCCCGACTACCCATAACCCCATGAGTCCAAATGTATGATTAGATTCCAAAACCTAGTCCAAATTGACTCCAAAATTCCCAATTTTTACTCTCTTAAGTTATAGACAATAACCCCAAATTTTCCTTTTAAAATCCAAGTTTTAGGTATAAAAATTCATGGGGAATCAAGATATAAAGCTAAATCCAAGAGAAAATTGCGTACCTCCAATATAGTAGTGAATTTGCTCTCTAAAATCTCCACCTCTTGAAATCTAGGGCTCAAAATATGAAAGAATCGGTAAAAATCTCAAAATTATATCACTTAAGGTCTGCCTAGTGATATACTTCGTGAACGCGGCCACTGCCTTGCATTCGCGAAGCACATAAGTCACACTGCCTCAAAAAGCCCTTCGCGAATGAGAAGACCACACTGCCTCTCTCATCGCAAACGCGAAGAAGAAATTCTACCAAGCTCAAAAATGGCCTCCGCGATCGCGAAGAAGGGCTTGACACTTAAACCTGCAACTCTCAGAATGCGCTGGATGGTCCGAAACTTATCCGAGCCACCCGGGATCCTCTCCAATCACACCAACAAGGCCGTAAACACTACCCGGATCTATCAAAAGCCTCCAAACACATACGATAACATCACAACAACGAATCAAAGGCCAAATCACAAATTGAACTTCTCTCAAGTTTAAGAACCTTCAAACTTCAATCAAGCATCCGATTCAAGCCTAACCAACTCGGAATTAACCCAAACTTTGCACACAAGTCCCAAATGATAAGACAAATCTATTCCAACTTTCGGAACTAAAATCCGAATCCAATATCACCAAAGTCAATCCCTGGTTAAACTTAGGAACTCTCTAAACGTCAAATTGCCTTTCAATAAATAGCGCCAAAACACCCTAGGAACCTCCAAATTCAAACATACGCCTAAGTATAAAATCAATATACGATGCTATTGGAATCATCAAATCACTAATCCGAGGTCGTTTATTCAAAAGTCAAACCTTGGTCAACTCTTATACCTCAATTTTCCACCAAAAGGAATTAAGTATTCCAATTCATTCCAAAACCTTCCTTGAACCAAACCAACCATCCCCGCAAGCCGCAAAACAACAACAAAACAGATAAGAAGCATCAAATGGGGAAGGCGGGGCTCAAATATGTAAAATGACTGGCCAGGTCGTTACAATATGAGAACACTAGAAATATGTCGGACAAGCCGTTTGAGAATGTGGTTCCATTCACCAAGCTCTGAATGAAAGTACTGTCTTTTGGTTTCTCATTATTTAGTCTCTTGGAAAGTGCTTGGAGAACATTTTTGAAAATACCTGCTGAGACATTTCACTTGTACTATTTCCTCTTGAACCAAGTATCTTATATGACAATTTGGTGGGAGAAACTATGATCATCGGAAGAGCAATTACTTGCTAAAATAGGATAATTTGACACATTGTTCTCCAAAGACACTTTGAGAACCAACTCTAAGCACCACCAAAGTGTTATTGGATAACAACCTTTTTTATTTATTTATTTTGGTAAGTATTATTTCATTATATAAACAACGAGAGCATGCTAAAACATTTATACAAGTACAAGCTCCATCGGCAGATAAGGAATCTATCAGATCCACAATTGACTCGCTTATCGGAATAAAAAGAATCAGATTTGGACTCTTAAGTCATTCCCATACTTCACTCTACACCAAAAACGCAATGATCAGAGGCACCTATCTTTCACACAAAAAGTTGCTCTTGAACTGCACTCTAAACTTCTGTGGTTCCCATCCAACCAAACTGCTCACAGGATACTCATTGACACTGTTCCCCACATGATCCTAAGTTTCTTTATGATCTCTGCTCTTTCCAGCATATTAGGGTCTCTGTCAGTGATGTGGCATAGCCCACTGCACACCAAAAATATTAGAAATAGGTAACCACATCGGCCATGTTTTGTTGCCGTGGCAAACAACAACTGCTACGGCTCAATGCCATGCTGGTTGAGTTGATTATGGGACTCTTCTGCTTGGTTGCACATGTAGCCTCTGTTTTCAGTGTAAAGCTTCTTTTCTGGAGAGTATATTGGGTGAAGCATGCCACTCTGGTTGCTACCCATCCAAAGCAAGTTACTTTTGGGGGGTGGGAGGAGGGGGGTGGATGGGACACTTTTGATTTCATAAGCATCTGCCAAAGGCCATTGTCCAGCTTTACTTCCTATGTCACTTAACATGTTATAACATGAGATGACTGTGAATCTTCCATCACTCGTTGGATTGAGCACAGTGGATCCTTCTGAAGAGGAGATAGAGTATGTTCATCCAGCTTACTGAGGAACTAAACTACCTTTTCTTCCTCCTAGTATTGAAGCTTGGAACACTGCTCTTCTAGCAAACAGGGATGAGTGGGATAGCGCAGAGGGTAGGCTTCCCCATTGTGTTTGAATATCCGCGTGTCATCTGCCTCAGATTTTGCAAGCAGGAAAACTAGCTGTACCCTACCTGTGCTTCTTTGGCTTGTATAATCAATCAAATCTTATCTCTTTCAAGGAAGTCTCTTGTTCTTGGTCTTCGTATTCCCTGTTTACTAGTACAGTTTATATATGATTTTGCATTTCATCTTTCTTTGTGGTTCCAGTGCACTGGGTTTTGATGACATGAAACTAAGATTTGATTTTGCCTTTAGGATTTCTTTCTTCACTTCAAACTTATTCTCCTTCAAAAAAGAAAAGACTTCTCCAGCATTCCTTTATATAGTTTTCCGACTTATAAAAGCCGATCTTCATAGCACCACTATTATCCCCTTCTTTGCTAAACCTCAGGTCATGTCAATTTGCTCACAAAACATCCTAATAGATTCATATTCTGCTTTGAGATGGAGGGATTATGAAATGTAGATGACCGGCAACTGTTATTATGGATTACTCTTTTTCTTTTCTTTTCCTTTCTTTGGTCTTCCGGACCAAAAAATGTTTGGAAATAATACCTTTATTACCGTGTCTTCCAACTACTTTATCGCCTACTTTGATTTCACATTTGTGTAAAATATATTCGGGATTATAACTAGAACCACCCCTTTCCAGGGAACAATGATGCTTCATAGGGTCTTTCTGTCCAGGTGTAGGTAGTATGCATCTTAACAAACATGGTCAATTTCCTCGAGCCTTTCTCCGAGATAGTGCCTGAATTGTTATAGGGGGTTGGTGTGAGATTTTTTGTAGGAAATGGTTCACATGCGTCTTGTTAGTTTGTTCAAATACGAGCTCAATTCTGAAAAATATTTCTCGAACTTTTGCTTACAGGCAGCGAAGGAGTTTGAAGCTGAGTTAAAAAAGGAACCTGATGCCTCTACTGATCCTCCCGTTGAGAAGGCCAGAGAGATCACTCAAGAAGAGAAGCAAGATACGAGTGTCTCAAGCACAAAGGAGTCATAGACACTGATGGAGCCACTAGCTAGGTTTTGTTATTATTCCAACATAGTCATTTTGGTATCATTTAGCTAGGTCCATATTGTGATTGTGACCGATAAGATAATCCCATCTTTGGTATTCATGTTGCTAGAATTCTATAAAACTGACCAAATCGATGAGTTGGAAGGAGTTAGAATGATGAAGCGCCCTTTGCCCTAAGAAAAAGGCGGTTTTGCCTTCAAGCCGTCAATAAGATCGAGCTCAGTACACTGATGTGTAGGTTTTTTTAATTTTATTATGGCTTTTTGATTATGATGCATCATGAACGTAGCAATATTTTTTATCGCGGTGAGCAGTGGTTAGCTAGAGGGTAAGCAACTGAATTTTAGGTTCTTTTCATAAATGCATATAGTATTCTCAAACCATTTGTGCTTCTAATAAATAAAAGGTGAAGATAAGATTGAAATTTGGTGACCAAACAACCGAAAGCACAAATGTAAATCTTGCAAGAGCTCATTGGCACACAAAACCACCTCTTGGCAAGGACGAAGCATCACATAGAAAATAACGCAATTTCTTTTGGTAATACTGATCCTCTTTGAAAGCAAACATAAGTACTATCACCTTATTTCTTCTGATAAACTTATAAAGTGCTTCATAAGTCTATTTTTTCGTAAGTGATGGTAGATCTTCGTGTAATAAGAAATATTACTACGAAGAAATATTTAATTAAGGATAGTGATATCAAAAAAATTAGTTAAACCGATTCACGGTTTAAAAAGTCTGTTCTGACCCTTATACTATTTCAAAAGTCAATTTTCTCACGATTTCACCTTCTATTTCATTGACCAATTACTTCATCAGTCTCGTTTCATACGATACCATTCTTTATCGTTTCATTATGGAATGAAATATTTTAGAAAATATTTTAACGTTAATTTTTATTTTATGCTTAGTAAAATCTTTTATAATTACAAAACTTTTATGACATACACAACATCACTAAGTTTAAAAATATTTATCATTTGAGTTTAAGTTATATACATGGTCAGTGTAAAAGATTTTTCGCACTAATTTTAAATTTATTTATGGTAACATGTAACCTATATTTCAAGATTAAGAATCTCATGTTTATTCATAAAAACTAGTTTTAGAGCACGCTCATTGCACGTGCACTCTATATTAATGAATACAAAACTTTTAAAATTACATAAATAGTATTAAACAATGTGCTTGAGTAAGTAAGAAAATAAAATTAAAAAGATAAGCTTTTGAAATAATGAATATCGGTCATATTTAACTAACTCAATAAAAAAAAAAAAAGACTGCCCCACAAAAATATTAAAATACTTTATTATATTTTCGATACATAAGTTCTGCATTTGCTTAAGAAGCATAAAAGAATAGAACAATGTGCTTACAGTACTTAATTAAATAATGAAGTTCATGTGTTTTATTTTGTTAAACTCAAAATAACGCACTAATAAGTCTGACGTTTTCCCTTTTTATTCTTATAAATCTAATATTTTCTTTTTTTATTATTTTTCTACGTTGGCAATTATTATTTTTTTAACCAAGACATAATCATTTTTTTCTTCCTTCGCCGTTATACTTTTTTTTATTTATGTGAAATTATTCAGAAAAAAATTTGTCATTCTCTTATGAAACTCTTAATCATTTATGTGGTTTAAAATTTGAAAAAAAAAATCAATTATTTGTTATATAATTTTATCTCGATTTTAAAAATTTATCAAATTTATTAATTGAACGTTTTAACCTTTCAAGATTTAGAAATGAAGGGATTGGTCCTACAGCTCTTAATAAAAATGGATAATGATAATGTAAATCTAAAATGACTAATGTTGAGTGATTGTGCTACAAGAAATAACTTAATATATAACACTATATGGAGTCATTTATTTGAATAAATGAAAAAATAAAAATAATTAATGACAACTCATTTTAACCAATTTGATTTCTAATACTATAATTGATTTTGTTGTATTTTTCTAATTCTAATATAAATTTGTCTACCCTAGAGTTTTGCCCAACTTGAAAGTATGAATTTGCACATATGATTTTTTTTTTTAAATGGATTGGATTCTTTTGCTAATTAATTAATTCAACAACTAATTATTAGTACTCAACATTAAAGAAAATATTTTTTTTTTTTTGCTAATTCAAATTCTTAATATTATCTAATCCTAATTTTAAATATTTAACTATAATTATAATGTTATTGTTTACCCTTGGCTTCGGATAACAATTAAATTTGTACGTAATTTTAAGGACACGTGATTCGGTTTGATACAAATAATGAAGAATAAAATAGAGATTAAAGTCAGTATATAAATTGGGAAAAAATGCAAACCACAAGCCTTGAATAGTCTTGGCCTTGATTGATTTCTCCAAAATGAACAAGTATTAACCAAACGAATAAAGAGGCAGTAAAGCAGACTTCTTTTCTATATTTTGATAATTGTTTCGTGAGATCCTTTTACGATTGCTTTGCCCCTTTATATAGAGGGGGGGTAATTCTTATACAAGATAAGAATCTATTTACAAGGTAAAATATCCCTTGAATTACTGATTTCAACGGTCTTGTTGATTGACGCCGTGATTCCCGCCGAGATATTTACATATCACAGGATTTTCGATCCTTTTGTTACGCAGCTCTGATAATTTTACCCTAGGACATTTCCCATAATTGACCTCGACAAACTCATATCGGGTATCATGGCTTCATATTCCGATTCGATGTTGTTTGGTTTCGACCTTCGATCTTCGATACCTTGATCCCGATTTATTGAGCAGTAGTTACAATTGATACCAACCGTATAAACTCGAGCCTGATTTGTCCATGTGCAAGCGGTCCGAGTTTGACCCCATACACATAGTCCTCTCATTTTTTGGAGAGTAATGATGAAAAACGACATGAGCCGCAACTTTTTGATTAAGTTAAATGGCGACATACTTATGACGCGTGTGACACGGAATTCGGAGTGTCACATCAAAAGAAATGAACCATCATATTGATAAATGACGGTGGCACTGTGACGTACATGGTATGCGTCGAAAACGTCTCTTCAGTGACAAACTCGTGACAAACCTCTGCAACATCAGTACATGCTAATTAATGCTCCTTCGCTTTGGGACGCGAACCGCCGCCTTTGAGGGGATATAAATAACCTTCTCTGTCTTCAGTTTCAGGAGTTTGCGCTACCTGAACATTTGAATCATTCTCTTCTTCAAATTTTCTAAGCTTTCTCGCAAGTGATCTCCCTTTTGTTCTTATCTCACTCCTGCATCTTTCAACTCCTTTATCTACTAATTTACAATGGCAAAAAACATCTAAATCCGTTTCTCAGAGAGTAACACCTTCTTCTTCTCAACCTACTGAAGATCCTCATCCTGTTGACATTGAGGAAACAGTGGCCGAACCTCCTTTGAAGGCGTTCGTACCAACTGGGTGTTTGATCGGTACCAACTTTAAATTAGATAAGGCTTCTTCAGTATCAGGCCGGTGTGAACGGGTCACTAGGTATATTTGTTCGATTACGGACAAAATCCTCAACAAGGTTAAAGAAGATTATAATTGGATCGGTAAATGCGTGGTTGTTCCCGCACCGAAAGAGGTGATCACCACCCACATGGAGGGTTATTTGAGTGTTTACGCTTATCCCTTCACGTTGGGCCCTTTGTACCCTGTTATTGTTGCCTTTTGCAAAAGGTACGAGGTAACGTTGAGTCAAATCCACCCTTCTTTCTGGAGAATAGTCATTCTCTTTCGCTTTTTTGTAAGCAAGATCGACGGGCACCCTTTCACCGTCGATCATCTCCTACGGTTATACAGTCCCCGACTCTTCCGAGGGGGATTAATAAAACTTGCTCGCCGGACAAGCAAAGCCCCCTTCTCGAGCATTGATGAGGATAGGAATCGAGGTTGGATGAGCCGATTCGTTCGAGTGAAAACATCGGACCTGATTCCGGCCAAAGACATGTCGTTTCCTAAGA
Organism: Nicotiana obtusifolia; assembly: GCA_002018475.1. Taxonomy (NCBI): domain Eukaryota; kingdom Viridiplantae; phylum Streptophyta; class Magnoliopsida; order Solanales; family Solanaceae; genus Nicotiana; species Nicotiana obtusifolia. Next base: position 200,662 of record MCJB01002647.1, on the reverse strand, counting down.
AGTGGAACATGAACCGTAAGTGTTACTCCATATTTCAACTTGTTCAATGTTTTCTTTTTTTCTTTTTCCTTCGTTATTTCACTAACCAGTACCACATGATATAGCCATATCTCGTGCGCTGGCCGCGATTTCCCACCTGAAGGAATGGGTCGAACAAGTAGTGTCCCAAAGAACCTATTCGGAACGTGCCTGGAGGGAGATCTCGAAGGGCCGATGGGAGGCCAAAAATCATGGTGAGACCGATTAAGTTTGAACTCAGTGTCTTATGTTACTGATTTTTAATTTGCTTTATTCTTCATTTGTAAGTCTATCAAAGGACGTTGAATTGAGGCCAGCATCCCCTGGTAATGAGGTTCCCTACCAGCCCCCTGCTTCAGAGCAGGAGAAAGAGAAAAAGAGGAAAGAAGTCCCCAGTTCTTCTGAGCCCGAGAGAAAGAGACCGAGGAAAAGGATAGCTCGTAAGCCCAAGAGCAACATTGATGATCGGATTCTGTCCTCAGACTCAATTTATCTGTTGAGAGAAGAGTCCGAGGAAGATGAAGATTTTGACCTTTTGGGTAACGAGCCGTCTCGAACTGAAGGACGGAGAGTCCCCGAGCAGAGAGCCGATGAAACACACCTTCATCGAGTCGAGGGCTCCGAAATGGGGGCAAGAACTGGGGCTTCTGCCGATGTGAGAGGGGCTTTGTAAGGGATCTCGGGTCCCATAGAAATGATAGACTCCCCTTCTTTCTCAGAGTCGACCCTGAACGAGGCCCAAGCCGCAAAAGGACATTCCCCGGGCAGGAGCCATGTACCAGAAGTCCCTTTCCGAGGTTTCTTCGATGGCGTGGATTCAATGTCTGCTGGTACCGAGGAAGAGTCCCTCCACCATACGGGCAAGGTTTCTTTCTGTCCAAAGTTTGTCAATAGATTTCCTGCTCTGAGTTCAGATCCTGATCGGAAGCGGATCATAACCTTCGCTATTCCCGAAGATGCTAGGGTCCTTTCCGCTCCTATAGGGGTGGCTAGCTATCTTTGGTGTTTGGTGACCGAAGAAGATCAGGCTAAGATGAACGAGGTGGACGTACCCTGCTTGTTTAATGAAGCTCAGCAAGCATTGAATAAGATAAGTTTCTGATGAGCCTCATCTGGTGTTCATTGTTTTGTACTTTAAAACTTCGACTAATTGCCATATTTCCTTTCGTGTTTGCAGGACTCGGTGCTTTATCATGAGGCTTTTCTTCGTCAGCGGGAAGAATCGGGGCGTTGTGAGCGGCTCGAAGGGGAGATGAAGAACCTTCGGGCCAAACTGGATTTTGTACGGAGAGAGAATTCTGGCTTAGTCGAGCAGATGGGGCAGCAGCTTGATCAAATAACCCAACTCCGATCCGAGGCAAGCGAGGCTAGAGCTGAAGCCAATGAATGGAGAAGCAGGATGGATCAGCTGGCTTCGGAAAAGGAGGCCTTCCGTGCTCAGTTAGTTTCATCAGAAACTCAACTGACGGAGGCAAAAGGGAGAATCGAGGCTCTGACTAAGAGCACTGACGTGCTCCATTCTCGAGTCAGCGTGATCACCTCAGATCCTGATGTTTTGGCCAACGAGTTGCATATGGCGAGATTAGAGGCTGCCGCAACCAAGGTTGAGGTCATGAGTTGGTGGCCCAGTATAAGGCCGACGCCGAGGCTGCTCAAGATCAATCAAAAATTTTGGTTGATTATATGAAGTGGCAAACTCATGTCCGTTCTCGAGGAAATACATGCTCGGGGCTTCGATCTATCAGTCGAGATCGATGATGCCAAAAGGATCAAGGCCGAAGCTAAAAAACAAGCCTTTCTGGAGGAAGATGACTCCGAGAACTCGGAATGAAGCGCCTTCTCTTGTTTTTTCTTGATATTATGTAATGAAGTCTCCATCTTTGTAATCATACCTTGTATATATATAAAAGCCCCTTCTTTTTCCTTTCCTTCTTTTATTGCTGACTTGTTTTGATTCTTTTCATTAAAATCGATGGTTTATTTCGGTAAACTTTCTGTTCCTCGAATTTAGTTTGGACTTGGCCAATTCTGGGATATGCCTTAGTAGGTTTTTCTTTCCTTCGATTAATTCGGTATGGCCTTAGCCTTGTAAAGATCCGGGGTTTGCCTTAGTAGGCCTTATTCCCCTTCGAGTTTCGTTAACTCGGTACGGCCTTGGCCTTTTAAAAATAGGGGTTCGCCTTAGTAGGTCTTATTCCCCTTCGAGTTTCGTTAACTCGATACGGCCTTGGCCTTTTAAAAATCGGGGTTCACCTTAGTAGGTCTTATTCCCCTTCGAGTTTCGTTAACTCGGTACGGCCTTGGCCTTTTAAAAATCGGGGTTCGCCTTAATAGGTCTTACTCCCCTTCGATTAAATTTGATTTTCGGATGAATCCCTGAGTGATGTCAGTATTTGATTGAACAAAGAAAATTAGAATGGCCCTTGGGCTCGGAGACAGGATATTGGTGCAAGAGATCTTTATTCTTGTTCATGTGCTTGTACAATTTATTTAGGGGATAGATCAATCTATTTGGGTACAGTTCCTTTGACCGTTTGACCTTTACATCGATTCCTAATGATCTTTGATTTTTGAGATGTTTCCCCGAATTGAAGTAGCTAAGCAGCCTTCCGACATTTGAGGTCGATCGATGTTTAGCACCGAATATTATTGTCGTCGATATATGATCGGTCTTCAAATCTAAGTTAGTAGGTTTTACTGGTTGCCTTGTTAAAAACCTTGCCGTAAAACCCAATTTGAGACAAAACCGGTCGAAGGGAAAAAGAGTGCAACGCGTGCTTTCAGTCCTAACATCCCATACTTTCCGATTCGAGGCTACTTTACTTGATACCTGCGAGTGTTAGTTTGTCGATGTAGCATAAAAAAAGTAAAAATGAAGAATGAAGGATCGTACCTTAACAGTAGTATTGTTTCAAGTGATTTATGTTCCAATTGTTTGGCAGCTGTTTGCCGTCCATCTTTTCGAGCTTGTATGATCCCTTTTCGGTGATCTTTATGATGGAGTAAGGTCCTTCCCAGTTTGGTCCCAATTTCCCTTTGTTCGAATTTCAAGTGTTGGGTGTGACCTTCCTGAGTATAAATCTCCGACGTTGAAATGTCGAAGATGGGTTCTCCTGTTGTAGTGTCTTTCGATCTTTTGTTTTTTGGTGGCCAATCGAACGAGGGCAGCTTCCTTTCTTTCGTCCAATAGTTCCAGATTCGTATTCATAGCGTCGTGGTTCGATTCTTCAGTCGCATAGCGGAACCTGACACTTAGTTCACCAACTTCGACCGGTATCAAAGCTTCAACACCGTACACTAGGGAAAAGAGAGTGGCTCCGGTGCTAGATTTATTAGTTGTTAGATACGCCCATAGGACTTCAGGCAATATCTCTTTCCATTTCCCCTTCGCATCGGTTAACCTCTTTTTGAGATTTCGAAGTATGGTTTTGTTGGTAGATTCGGCTTGTCCATTGCTGCTGGGGTGATAGGGCATTGATAGGATCCTTTTAGATCTTGTTATCTTCGAGGAACTTCGTCACTTTGCTGCCGACAAACTGTTTTCCATTGTCACACACGATCTTTCATGGCATCCCAAACTGACATATGATGTGATCCCAAATGAACTCGATTACTTCTTTTTCCCTAACCTTCTCATATGCCTGCGCTTCCACCCATTTGGAGAAATAATCAGTCATAAAAAGAATGAATTGAGACTTACCTGGTGTGTAGGGAAGAGGGCCAACGATGTCCATTCCCCATTTCATGAACGGCCATGGGGATAAGACCGAATGCAAAGTTTCCCCGGGCTGATGGATCATCGGGGCATGTATTTGACATTCGTTACATTTGCGAACGAACTCCTTCGCATCCTTTTCTATGTCGATCCAATAATAACCAGCTCTGATTATTTTTCGGATTAGGGGCTCGGCACCGGAATGATTCCCACAAGTGCCTTCGTGGATTTCTCTCAAAATATATTCGGTGTCACCCGATCCCAAACATATCGCGAGGGGGCCACTGAACGTTCTTCTAAATAAAGTTCCGTCATCGGATAAACAGAATCGAGCTGCCTTTGTGCGCAAGGCTCTTGATTCCTTTGGATCTGAGGGGAGTTTACCGGAGCTTAGGTATTTTATGTATTTGTTGCTCCAATCCCAGGTCAGACTCGTCATATTGATTTCCGCGTGGCCTTCTTCCACTACGGACTTCATGAGCTGTACGACTTTTTGGATTTGATCTCATCATCTTCGACCGATGATCCCAAACTGGCAAGGGCATCAGCTTCGCTGTTTTGCTCTCGAGGTATGTGTTGTAAGGTCCATTCTTTGAACCTATGCAGTGTAACTTGTAGTTTGTCTAAATATCTCTGCATCCGTCCTTCTCTGACCTCGAAAGTTTTGTTGACTTGATTCACCACAAGAAGGGAGTCGCACTTAGCTTCAATTATTTTCGCTCCCAGGCTTTTGGCTAGTTCTAAACCTGCAATCATAGCCTCATATTCTGCTTCATTGTTAGTTAATTTCACAGTCTTGATAGACTGTCAAATTGTGTTACCGGTTGGGGGCTTTAGCACGATACCAAGCCCCAATCTCTTCGCGTTCGAGGCAACATCTGTGAACAGGGTCCACACTCCCGAAGGAGCCCCCGATCCAGCCAGTAGCTCTCTTTCGACCTCGGGTATTAAGGATGGTGTTAAATCGGCGATGAAATCTGCCAACACCTGAGATTTAATGGCGGTTTGAGGTCGATACTCGATATCATACCCACTTACTTCGATAGCCCATTTGGCCAATCGGCCGGAGAGCTCGGGCTTATGCATTACGCTTCTTAACGGATAAGTCGTTACGACACATATGGGATGACATTGGAAAAAAGGTTTTAGTTTCCTGGAGGCACTCAACAAAGCAAGTGCCAGTTTTTCCAAATGAGGGTACCTAGTTTCAGCCTCGCCTAAGGTTCTGCTAACATAATAAATTGGAAATTGTGTACCTTGTTCTTCTCGAACTAGAACTTCACTTACCGCTACTTTCGAGACAGCAAGGTAGAGGTACAGTCATTCACCTGTCTTCGGTGTATGCAGCAAGGGTGGGCTAGACAGATACCTTTTAAGCTCTTCTAAAGCGTGTTGGCACTCCGGTGTCCATGAGAAGTTGTTCTTCTTTTTCAATAGATTGAAAAATCGATGGCTCTTATCGGATGATCTTGAAATAAATCATCCCAAAGCGGCTATACGGCCTGTCAGCTTTTGTACAGCCTTCACATTATCTACAACTGTGATGTCCTCGATAGCCTTGATCTTTTTGGGGTTGATTTCTATTCCTCGATTCGAGACCATGAAACCGAGGAACTTGCCTGAGCCCACACCGAATGCGCATTTTTCCGGGTTCAGCTTCATGTTGTATTATTTCAGCACGTCGAATGTTTCCTGCAAATTGTTCAAATGGTCCTCTGCTCGCAGGGGCTTAACTAACATATCATGGGCGCCAAACTGTTTATCCTTGGCTTCGGATAACAATTAAATTTATACGTGGTTTTAAGGACACGTGATTCGGTTTGATACAAATAATGAAGAATAAAGTAGAGATTAAAGTCAGTATATAAATTGGGGAAAAATGCAAACCACAAGCCTTGAATAGACTTGGCCTTGATTGATTTCTCCAAAATGAACAAGTATTAACCAAACGAATAAAGAGGCAGTAAAGCAGACTTCTTTTCTATATTTTGATAATTGTTTCGTGAGATCCTTTTACCATTGCATTTCCCCTTTATATAGAGGCGGGATAATTCTTATACAAGGTAAGAATCTATTTACAAGGTAAAATATCCCTTGAATTACTGATTTCAACGGTCTTGTTGATTGATGCCGTGATTCCCGCCGAGATATTTACATATCACGGGATTTTCGGTCCTTTCGTTACGCAGATCTGATAATTTTACCCTAGGACATTTCTCATAATCGATGACAAACTCATATCGGGGGTATCATAGCTTCATATTCCGATTCGATGTTGTTTGGTTTCGACCTTCGATCTTCGATACCTCGACCCCGATTTATGGGGCAGTAGTTACGATTGATACCAACCGTATAAGCTCGAGCCCGATTTGTCCACACGCAAGCGGTCCGAGTTCGACCCCATACAGTTATCCAACAAGAATTCTATTTTTAGTGACAAAAAAATCGATCAATATTTTATATTTGGATCTTTAATTGATTTTAATGATCTTAAATATAATTTATGTCTAATTTCCTTCCTCTAACGCTTGACTCAATATTGAAAATTTCTCATAAACTTTACCCCGATTATTCTCTCATATTCTTTTTTTTTTTTCTTTTATATGAATAAGATTTTTGGCCTTTCATGCTCTTCACGTTTGACCCATCTTTTCCTTTTTTTTTTCTTTTCAAATAAACGACATTAAACTTTCTGTCTATTAATGATTTTTTTTCAGTTTACAATACCAAAGTTTTTCTTATAATATTAGAAAAAGTAATTATGAAATATATTATAGTTATGTGTCACGATCTGAAATTAGCAACCAATCGGGATCGTGATGGCATCTAAAAATGCTTGCTAGGCAAGCCAATACACAACAGATAAACAAGAAGAACCACATAAAGATTGACAATAGAATAATAACATAATGTAAAGGCAATTCTGATATGAATACAATAAGTCTAAAACCAATATCTAACGGGAATATCTTAAGATGTGGAGCCACAAGTACATAGGCTTCTAGATTATACAAAATACAATATTTTGATAGGAAATATAACATTGCCCGAAACAAAATGGAAAAAGTACATTGGAACTAGAAAAGTGACTCTACGACCTGGGAACCGAATATAGCTCTACCATGAATCACCGCCTGGTATCTGCTAAGTACCTCTCGGGACTCTGCTCGTACCAATATCAGGATCTGCACAAGAAATGCAGAAGTGTAGTATAAGTACAACCGACCCAATGTACTCAGCGAGTGTCGAGCCTAACTCTAGCGTGGTAATGACAAGGCTAAGACAAGACACCTACAATAAAACCTGTGTAGTTATATAACAAGAAGTGGCAAAATAATAGATAAAGAATCAATATAACAACGGGATAGGAACATGTAAAGTGGACAATAACGGAAACAAAAAGTAAAGAATCACCAAGTAAACCTCTTTCTAAAGTGAATAACGAAACCACTAAGTCAAGTTCACATTCCAAGTATCATGATAAATCGCAACGAATTCAACATAGATGCACGACATCACCCTTTGTGCTTTTACTCTCATCCTCTCATGATGATGATGATGATGATGATGATGATGATAATAATAATAATAATAATAATAATAATAATAAATAAAAAATAAAAATAAAGCATGTGCATGGCATCACCCTTCATGCTCTATCCTCACGTTCACTCAAACAATGATATCAATATGCAAAGCCAACACCCTTCGTGCTCTCCACTCTTCCTTACAAGCAATTACAACAATACAATACCAAGCAAGGTAGGAAGCAAATTCAACTTCAATAATAGTATTTGAACATAACTCGTGATATTAGAATCTTCCAATAATTAGTGCCAATAACCAATCACAAATTCCACATCTCAACTCCCGGTATCACTACAGTCTCAACATAAGAAATACCATGAAAGCGAGTAGTAGAAGAATTAACAATCCATCTAAAGCATGGAAGATATAGTACATACAATAATATACTATATGTAAGACTAATTCCACCTTCATGCTTGTCACATGGACAATGCCTATGCACTCATCATCTTGCATATACACCACCCCCAACACATAGTTCACATAGAAAATAGACTCGATTCTACTTTAATTCTCTCAAATCAAGGTTAACCAAAAAACTTACCTCTTTCCGGAAATAAGTCAATAATCCAATACGGTTTTTCCTTCAGAACAAGCCTCTAAACCAATCAAATCTAGACAAACATCGTTCAAACAATTCAAAAAGGTTCAATCTTTAACTAAATTGAAAAAGTCAATCCAGGCCTACATGGTAGAAATCCGAGATTAGGACCAAACTCTGATTACCCATTCACCTTCGAGCCTGTATATGTGATTTTTTTCGAAATTCGACATCAATTCGAGGTCTAAATCTCAATTTTATAAAATTTCTAATTTCTACCCAAAACTCTAATTCTATCCTGAAATTAATAGATTTAATGATGAAATTCATGAAAAGTATTTGAAATTGATTGAAAACAAGTTAAAGTTATTAACTAATGAATTTGGGAAGGAAATGCTCTTCAAAAATTGCCTCTATGGAGTCTAGGGTTCAAAAATGGTGTAAAATGAGCTAACTTATGAAATTCCCAACATTTATCCAGCTGCAGATGTCGCAATTGCAAACTCTTGTTCTCAATTGCGACAATTGCAAAAGTGAACCACTGATCGCATATGCGATCAATTTTTCAGCCTTTATGATATCGCAATTGCGACAAAAAAGCCATTTTTGCAAAGTCCCCTATCACAAAATATGCCTTCCCTCTATCTCGAAATACGACCACTGACTTCGCAATTGCAAAGTCCCCCTGCCATGCCCAATATCAAATGCAATCCTTACATCGCAAATGCGAGGATCGCATTTGCGAACAGGTTCTCGCAATTAGGAGACCTGTAGTTCAACACCACCAAAAAATACCTCAGCTGTTCAAAACTCAGCCGAGCCCCTCGGGCTCCAATCCGAATATTCACATAAGTGTAATAAAATCATAAAAACTCGCTACTATCTCATATCATTAAAATAACTTCAAATATCATGAATCGATCATCAAAACTCAAGATTTTCAACTCAAAAACTTCTTTTTTCATATTTTTCACATAATGCGCCGAAATGGCTTGGGGTCACCTGGGATCCCAACCAAACATGTGTGTAAGTCCTATAACATCATATGAACATACAAGAATCGTTGAAACACCGATCCAAGGTCGTTTACCAAAAACATTGACTGTGGTCAACTCTAGTTGTTTTTAAAGCCAAAAGTCATTTTTTCTTTACATTTTCACATATGAACTTTTCGGAAAATGAAATGGACCATGCATGTAAGTCATAAATCATCAAATAAAGCTAGGGGAGGTCTTGGAACACAAAAATGAGAGCTAGTACTTAAAAAGGCCTATTAAATTGTCAATTCTCTACCTCTAAAAGAATCGTTCGTCCTCGAACGAACGTAGAAATATGCTTGGACAGGTTAATAGGTGCGGATATCTACTCCTTATATCGGAATCAGACTCCCATGTAGCCTCCTCAATCGACTAACCTCTCCAATGCACTTTCATAGAAGGAAAACTCTTAAATCTCAACTTTCGAACCTGTCGGTCTAGAATAGATACCAACTCTTCCTCATAGGTCAAATTCTCATCAAGATGCTCCGTGCTGAAGTCTAAAACATGTGACCTACCATAAAGTCCATAGTGAAGGGCTCTCATTTACACTTCGATATCTCCAATCTCAAAATCAACGCACCTGGTTTCTGATGTTCATACTTCATCTGTTGACAATTCAAGCATCGAGTGACATGTCCAACAATATTTATTCATCTTTCACCAAAGTGCTGCTTCAAGTTACCATACATATTCGTGACACCTGGATGAATGGAATACCGTGAACTATGAGCCTCCTTAAAGATAAACTCTCTCAGTCCATCAACATTCGAAACACAAATCCGGTGCTGAAGCCGCGTAAAACCATCATCTCCAATCATAACCTCCTTAGAACCACCCCGCTGCACCGTGTCTTTCAATACCAACAAGTGAGGATAATCAAACTGGTGAGCCTTGATACGCTCCAACGAAGATGACCGTGCCACAACACATGCAAGAACCCTATTAGGCTCCGAAATATCCAATCTCACAAATCTGCCGGCCAACGCCTGAACATCCATGGTAATGGCCTCTCCACTGCCAGTAAAAATGTCAAATTGCCCATGCTCTCCGCCTTCCTACTCAATGGATCGGCCACCACATTGGCCTTCCATATATGATATAATACAGTGATATCAGTCTTTCAATAACTCTTACTATCTCCACTACCGCAAATTAAGGTCCTTCTTCTTGAACGAGTGTTGGAGACTCCGATGGTCGGTATAGACCTCACATAGAACACCGTATTGATAGTGTCTCCAAATCTTGAGCGCGTGAACAATGGATGCCAACTCCAAATCATGCGTATGGTAATTCTTCTCATGAACCTTCAACTGATGGGATGTGTAGGCAATCACGTGCCATCATGCATCAGTACCGTCCCAAGCCCAATACATGATGCATCATAATACATAGTGTAAGATCCTGAACCGATGTGAAACACTAACACTTGGGCTGTAGTCAAGGCAGTCTTGAGCTTCTAAAAGCTCACATCACACTCGTAGGACCATCTGAAAAGAGCATCATTCTGGGTCTACTTTATCAGTGGGGCTGAGATAGATAAAACCTCTCCACGAATCGGTGACAATTATCTACCTAGCCCAAGAAGCTCTAAATCTCTGTAGTTGAAGTAGATCTAGGACAGTTCTGAACTGCCTCAATATTCTTAGGATCCACCTTGATACCCTCGGAAGATACAACATGACCCAAAAAGGAAACCGAGTCTAACCAGAACTCACACTTCCAAAACTTGGTGTATAGATTACGATCCTTCGAGAGTAAACCACAATATCATCAATAAAGACGATCATGATGGAATCAAAATAAGGCTTGAACACTCGATTCATCAAATTCATGAAGCCTACCAGAGCATTAATCAAGCCAAATAACATCACCAAGAACTCATAATGACCATGTCGAGTCCTAAAAGCTGTCTTAGGGACATCCAATGCCCTAATCGTCACGTGATGGTAGCCAGACCTCAAATCAATCTTAAAAAACACCTTGGCACCATAAAGCTGGTCAAATAAATCATCAATCCTAGGCAACAGATACTTATTCTTGATGGTGACCTTGTTCAACTGCCGATATCTTTGCATGTCATCATCGATCCGTTCTATTTCTTAATAAACAACACCGACGCACGCCAAGGGTAAACACTCAGTCTAATGAGTCCTTTGTCAAGCAAATCTTGAAATTGATCCTTCAATTCCTTCAACTCAGCTGGAGACATACTGTACGATGGAATAAACATAGGCTGAGTGCCCTGAACAAATCTCCGGTCGTAACCCGGTTCGAGAACCTTCTCTCGTAGATTCCCTTCACTAAGTCATTGCTAGCTACTTTATTTGAGGAAGTAGCCATGGAAGATTGGGTTTGTATGGCTTCCTGGGGTCGAATAGGAATGTTGAAGGACATAAGTCTCAACTAAGGTAAGGAAGGACCTTGACCATCCCCGCAAGAACCGAGTAAGTGAAAGTTTTTTAGCCTAGTCCCGCTAAGATGGTGAGGAAACTGATTTTCGAGAGAGCTGCTTGTAGAAGTCGATATCCTTGTCGGGTGGCATACTCGGCAAATCTATAGGAAAAACCTCAAGAACTCACGTAAACCCGGTATTGAGTCCATGGAGGGAATCTTTGCACTTGAATCATGGATGTAATCCAAATATGCTAAACACCGCTTCTCAACCATACACCAAAATTCAAATATAAAACCACCCTGCTAGTGGAGTGACCGCCCTCCAATCTAGGCAACTCCGGAATGGCTAAAGTCATAGTCTTGGCATGATAATCCGAGATAGAGTGATACAGAGACAACCAATCCATACCAAGAATGACCTCAAAATCTACCATATCCAACAACAAAAGATCAACTACAGTATCATAACAATATGAGTAACAACACAAGGCCGATACACCCGATCAACTACTATAATGTATCCAATCAGTATAGACACAGAAACAGGAATATCAAGAGAATTACGAAGCATACTCAAACGCAAAGAAAAATATGAAGATACATAAGAATATGTAGAACCCAGATCAAACAACACGAAGCAGCTTTATGACAGACTTAGATAGTACCTGAAATACCTGCATCAGACGACTCTACCTCAAGTCTAGCTGGAAATGCATAACAACAGGGCTAAGCCCCACCAACCTATTCTCCACCTCTGGGACAACCTCTCACTGACTGCCTTCACCTCTAACTATCCGTCCTCTACCTCGGGCTACCTGACCGCCCCTCTTGCTAGCTACGTGGGCGGTAGAGCCACCGGTGCCAGAACTATGGCACGAGTACCCTGCTATGGCATAATACTCTGTGACCTAGGGAAAAACTTTGTGATGTGCCTCAAATCCCCACATGTATAACAAGACCTCAGATGATGTGATCGCTGACCCTGATATTGTCCCCGTCGACCTGAATAGCCACCCTGGTAACTCTTTATCCGAGGTGCACTAACCGGAGTTGAAGGTGCATTCATTGTATGCTAGCTGCTCGGGCCAAGATCCATAAGCATTGTGACTACTTGAAGCACCATGGGTGACCTGTAGATTTGACTGAACCGGCCTGATAGGATAGTCTCTACCAAAAGAACCCCTGCCTCGAGACGATGCATCATCGAACCCTCCAAAATGACGGGGCCTCTTGTCAGAGGTCGTCTCCTAGCTTGTGCTCTGATGTGCTCGATCCTTCTGGCTATCTCCACAGCCCGAGGGAAGGAAATCTCATCCTTGGTCTCTCTAGCCATCTGAATTCTGAAGCCGTAGGTCAGACCATCTATAAACCTCTGCGCGTTCTCCCTCTCAGTAGAGATCAAGATAGCTGCATGGAGAGACAAATCCACAAATCTAGTCTCATACTGAGTAACGATCATGCTACCCTACTAAAGGCGCTTGAACTGGCTGCAAAAGTCCTATCTCTAGGTGAAGGGAATGAACTTCACCAAGAACAATTGTGAGAACTGAGCCCATGTGAGAGGAGGTGAACCAGCTGGCCTACGCTGCACATACACCTGCCACTACCTCTTGGTAGAACCACTTATCTAAAATATTGTGAAATCAACTCTATTGGACTCCACTATCCCATGTTGCACAATAAAATAATAACATAACGTAAAGGCAATTCTGATATAAACATAAGAAGTCTAAAACCAACATCTAACGCAAATATCCTAAGGTGTGGAGTCATACGTACATGAGCTTCTAGATTATATTAAGTACAATATTTTGAAAGGAAATACAACACTGTCCCAAAAAAATGGAGATAGTACATTGGAACTAAGAAAGTGACTCTAATGCCTGCGAACGGAATACAACTCTATCTTGAATCACTGCCTGATATCTGCTAAGTACCTCTTGGGAGTCCGCTGGAACCAATATAAGGGTCTGCACAAGAAGTACAGAAGTGTAGCATGAGAACAACCAACCCAATGTACTTAATAATTGTCGAGCCTAATCCCGAGGAGGTAGTGACGAAGCTAAGATAAGACACCTATTATCATGGCCCATTTTCTCGCGAAAGCAGATTTCGACATGTGATAACTCTTTTAAGGGTATTTAAAAGAGAAGAGTCGCCACCTAATGATTTTAAGGTGCGTTAGGGCACCTATTTGCAAATAACTCTATCTTAAACTAGTCAACGTCGCCAAAGATCGAGTAAGGGATGATATTACCTCGAAGAGAAGATGTTAGGCACTCTCCAAGGTCAATAACTATGGCTCTCGGCCGAATTCTATACTATGTGGGATTTTAATAATTATTCTAAGTGAACACGCAATTTAATCCATTATTAAATTAAGGGAATAAAAGGCCTAAATGAGTGATTAGTTATTCTAGATGGAATAGGTTGAAGCAATTAATCGAAAGAAGTAATACACAAATAATATAAAGGGAATAATTTGAACGAATATACTTCATTCAGTAATAAACTAATTGGTACAACTCTTTTGGCTACAAGCCATATAACTTAGTCAAATCTAGATTTCAACAAAATATACAAGGAAACAATTAGACATAATGGGGGGTCCAAATTTTTAAGCCTAAAGGATCACCCCGTGAAACATAAATAATACTTCACAACCCTTTTGAGTGCAAGGGTTGCTCATATTATTCCACGGGCATAGACTATCATCTCCAACTACCTGATTACTATATTTAAGTTATTTACCTAAAGCGTACTAATTCAATTCTAGGTCGTTCACTACTTGTGCCTACCCGTCCCACAGGTAGGTAGTTCTAGACTCATCCTAGACTGCTATAAATTTAAACGACTAGGCGCCAAATGGTTTAAACAAATAGAACTTCATAGAAAGATGCAATTACCACAAAGCGGCTCATGTTTACTTTTACAAATAGATTTGTTTAAATGTCAAGTGAATGACAATTAACAGTGATGGGCAACGGCGTGATAAGTGAAAATACTCTATGAACATGCTCTTCTGGTTGTGAAATTTAGTCAGGCAGTCATGAGCTAATACGCATTGAACTAATTAGACTTAAGACATGGTATCTACGTGAAAACGTGAATGGCTAGTTATAATTAATCAGGTTCAGATTCATACATGGTTACCTGGTGAATCCATCTCAACATCTCATCTGCGGTCCGCACAATTTTGTATGTGGCCGCAGATTTTCATGTGCGGTCGCACATCACCCTTTTCTCTGACAGGCTAAACTTCAGAGAGTGAGTATTTTCAACCTTTAAATTTGTGTGGTCCGCAAGATAATTGTGCGGCCGCATTGCACTTTTGCTACAACAACCATAATTGTGCGGTTCGCACAAATCAATTGTGGTCAGCAATTGTTAGAGCACTTAGCCAAGTTTTTGGTCGACAATTCATGTAAGTCACACTCAGCCCTATAGCACACTTCAAATCAAGTTAGAACAAAAATAACACCTAACTACAAAAAGAAAAAGGAAAAGATACAGGGGTTGCCTCCCAAGAAGCGCCTGATTTAACATCACGGCATGATGCAAAATACCCTCAATTGAAATGAATGACCACCACGACGTGGCTATCTCCAACCTTTCCCAATGCTTCACCCGGTGACCATTGACTCAGAATACTTTATTGTTTTTGTTATTCAAGTCTAATGCACCAAAAGGTTTCACACCCACAATTTCAAAAGGACCACTCCATTTAGACTTTAGCTTCCCGGGGAACATACTCAACCTTGAGTTAAACAACAATACAAGATCGCCAACCTTGAACTCGTTGTTCCAAATGTATTTGTCATGAAAATATTTCATCTTTTCTTTGTAAAAGGACGAACTTGCATAAGCATGGTACCGAAACTCATCCAATTTATTTAAATGTGCAACCCTCAAGTTAGTGGCTACATCCCAATCAAGATTGAGCTTCTTAAAGCTCACATGGCCTTGTGCTCTAGTTCCACCGGAAGATGACAAGCTTTTTACATGAATTTTTTTAGAATATCCAAAAATCTCTCAAACTACTTGTCCAGCTTTTCTCGACATAGCTTTTGAGGGCAAGGTAAAGCAGGCCTATGTTTGCTCTCCTCATGTTCCTCCTTTCGTGATTTTTCTTCCTTCTTCTTCTCCTTCTTCTTCTTCTTCTTCTTCTTCTTCTTCTTCTTCTTCTTCTTCTTCTTCTTCTTCTTCTTCTTCTTCTTCTTCTTCTCAGTTTTCATCGGGCCCTTCTTCTTTTTATCAACATCATCCTTCAGTTGCTCCACACTTTCTTTTTCAAGTTTCACCTCATTTTGGATCAAGGTGGGATCTTTCAACACTTGCCCACTTCTCAAGGTCACAGCATTTACCGTTTCTTTGGGATTTCTCTTAGTATCATCAGGGAGAGTGCCTGGAAGCCTCTCAGACAATATTGTTACAATTTGTCCCACTTGCTTCTCTAAATTTCGAATTGCTGCCCCTTATACTTCAAATCTTTCATCAGTTTTCACAATGAAGGCCTTCATGAGATCTTCTAGACCAGGATGATTAGGCTGTTGAGGCTGAAATTGCTACCTCTGCTGATTTTGGTAATCTGGAGCTCCTTATCCTTGGGGTCTAGAGTTGTTTTGCGACCAAGCATTCGCAGTACCTCCAGGTGAACTACATGAAAAAACGGGGTGCGTCTGACCCATTGCATTGAAATTGTAGTTTCCCACAGCATTTACTTCCTCAATTGAGGCTTGACACTCAAGAGCAGGGTGTCCTCTTCCACATATATCACAAGTTGCATGAGGTTCATTTTTTATTGAGGCTAAGGTCCACTTCCGTATTTCTTTGGCCATAGCATCAAGTTGTACCTGCACAGATGTGTTAGCATCAACCTGGTGAACACTATTTTATCTTCTTCATTCAGCACTCTCAAAAGGCCATTGATTAGCATCTTTAGATAACTCATCAAGAATTGTAACTATCTCCTCTGGAGTCTTCTTCATCAATGGGCCTCCACCTGCATTGCTCAATGTTCTATGTGAGGCCGGTGTCAATCTATCCCAAAAGTCCTGGAGTTTCATCCATAGTTCAATTCTGCTATGTTGACACTTTCGAACAATCTCCTTAAACTTCTCCCAGCTTTAAAAATAGTTTTAGTATCTTTCTAGCAGAAGTTATGGGTTTCTCTTCTAAACTTGCCCGTCTTAGCTGAGGCAAAATATTTATCAAGATATTTTCTTGTCATCTCCTCCCAAATTCTAATTGATCCCGTGGGCAAGCTTCGAAGCCATTGCTTTGCATCATCCTTGAGTGTGAGTGGAAATGCCCTTAAGTATAATGCATCTTGTGACATACCATTGTATTGAAGGTGTTCATAATCTCCTCAAACTCTATTAGATGTGTATTTGATTCTTCGTTCATCTTCTCGCTGAAGACACAACAATTCTGAAGGGTTTGAAGCAACCCTTGCTTTAATTCGAAATTGTTAGCTGCAGTTGGGGGTGGTCTAACACTTGATAAACCTTGATTGTAGACCGGTCTAGCATAATCGCCTAGTGTTCTCCCAGGCATGGGAGCTATATTTTTTGAACTGGTCTGCAGCCATGTGTTGATTCTGAGCAATTCTCTGACCCCTCTCTTCTTCATAGATAATGTATGCTTCTCTAGTAGCTGCTTCCTCAGCATCCCGTGCAGCTTTTTCTCGTCGTTGGGCTGCTTCTCTCGCAGCCAAATCTACATTGTCCTCACCGTTTCCAGCCATAAGTTCTTTGGTTGAGGATTGCCCAACCTTTTCTGATGTCTCAGTGAGATTTCTTTCCTTCATCAGCTGTCGCAGTTGATTTTCAATTTCTGGCTCGTATTGTAGCACTTCCTTCGCAGAAGTTTGAGTCATGCACCAATCTTAAACTGTAACCTGCGCACAATCTAAGAACTCCAAATGTAAAATGAGAAAAATAAAAATAAATAAAAAGAAAAAAGTCATGAATTAGCACTACAAACTATTTCAAACACTGTTGATTGCTAATCCCCAGCAACGGTGTCAAAATTTGACGAGCTCAAAACACACACTTAAATTATGCTCACTAATTAAATATAGTATAGTATGATATTGTATCCACAGAGATTGAATTTAAATAGTATTCTTGTAGTTTCTAGCATGATTCTAATCAAGATTATAAACAGTTGAGGTTTGTATGATTTCTAACTAAAATTAACTAAGAGTCTAGAGCTATTGACTAATGACAATCGAAACAAAGATAAGCAAGGAAGTTATCAGGGGGGAGAAATATGGGTTGATAGAATAGGTGCAAGATAATTGGTTGGGATCTTACTCTAGATAATTCACTTCTAATGTTCAAGTGAGTCTCTCGAATTCACAAAATTATTAGTTCAAACGTTCAGTAAAAACTCCTCTCTCGATTAAGTCTTGACCATACGAGATGAACCAATTTAAGCACGTGAAGATATGAAAGAATGCATAGTAGATTGGTCTTAATGAAAACCTCTTTTGATTATTCTCCTAACTAGGTTTAATCAATGATTCAACTAGCCTCTTTCAATTACTTAGAAGAATTAATGAACTCAATAACAATATAATGCAAAGATACACAAGTTATGCCTCTTTACATGAATAAGTGAATATAGATGCAACAGCTAAATCATCCAAATATGCTTCAATACATAAAACTAGAGTTATAATCAACAAACAATCATCAATACACCAAATCCATCAAACCCGAAAGAGAACTACTCCATAGATATGGAGAAATTCATCAGAGATAAAGTTAAAGTATAGGAAAACATAAATTTAATCCAAACTCGTGTCTTGAGTGAGGAAGAAATGATGAAATCCTTGTGCTCGTGTTCTTCAAACTCCTCCTTAGCTTCCTTAGGTCGAATATTTGTCAAAAGTCCAGAAAATAATATTTTTTCATGTATTTATACCAAGTAGGGTCGGGCCCAGACGAAATCATCTTTTCTTAGCCCAAATAGGACATTTACTCTGTAAAAATTGCACAGGCGCGCCGCATGGGGCGACTCGCCATGCAGGGCTTTAGTGAGGAAATCCAGAGAGTTGGTTCTGACAAGCAGCAGAGAAATAGGCCGTCGCGACACACCACGCGCCGCGGTTGTGGACTTTTCTCAGAGTATGGATTGAATCTCGATTTTTGACGTCCAGACTTGGTCCTCGATTCCCGAACAAAATCTCGGCTTAATCCCTTAGGCTTTTACTCATACTTCAAATCTCCAAATAGCTCGAATTCGTTCCATAACATCTACATAGCTCGGCATCACTCCTAAAAGGAATAAAACACATAATAAGTGCAAAAGACTATCAATTAAAGCTCAAAACGAGTATAGTACAGTTACTAGAGTGCAATAAACGACTAAAATACGTAATTATAGCCTCCCATCAACACCCCACACTTAACCCATTGCTCGTCCTCGAGCAATCCAACTACACTTCACATAGAATACGACCTTTTTAAACAACTCTCATAACTCATCACACCAAGAATATTTAAAACAGATTAAGTACAATACGGTAACATCCTAGCCTCAAAATTTGAATCAAAAGCACCATGCATTATTTATAACCCGCTCACTTACTCTAACACAGAAGTCAAACATTGCCTTTCCTTCATGAATCAAGTGCCCTCACACAACAATAGAGAGTAGTTCCACACACAATGAAATTTAAGAACAATTAGGAGCTCAAGATAGAAAGAATTCACTCACTCTCAGAGAAAACATTCATGTGCCACAAAAGACGTACCATAGGCTTACCCGTAGTGTACTACTCAACTAATCGAGCTAATTCAGTCAAGGATCAAGTAGGACTTTATTTGGTTGTAATGTAGGCTGCGGGATGGGTAGGATACATTTGGATATTAGAGTGACTACACCTCCTTGAGCACTTTAATACAAATACATTAACAATTCAAAACCCCAAACTTATGTCAAACCAAAACTCCACCTTTACATCAATATACATTAACTCCTTACTTCTTTAAGCACAATTACATAAAGAGTCACCACTATCAAAGAATATTTTGCACAACAAAACAACATTTTTTTCTTTTCTTTTTCAATTCAAGTGGCTCTTAATTTTTCAAGATAGTGCACCTTTATCCTTATTTCATTAGTTCCACTCAAAAGACAAACCAACCACCCCACACTTCAACTTTTACAAAGTTCATAACAAATTGAATTACTCACAAGAGATAAATGGTTCAAATTGATGGTCAATTCGAACAAATGGTTAGGGCTTGTAATGTGGTTGCCAATGAAACTGGATTACAGGCTCAAAGGTTAACTACGATACATAACAATTAGGTGGGTAAAAGCATATAACTGGCTCAACAAAGAAATGCCTATATCAGTTCCAAGACTGAATACAACTACAATTTCGCTTAGAAAACACACGGGACAAGTTCTAGACTTCAAATTTAATGCACAGAATAACACAAAACCTCACACACACATGTCACATAACTCACTCATGATCGGACTATCAAGACACTCTAGTCAAAGCAGTTAAGCAAAATTAAGATCATACAATTTAAGGTACTTATGCAAGAGTCAAAAACTGAGCCTAAGCGTCACAACTAAAGCACTTACCGTTCTCAAGGTGTAATAAAGTTAAGAGATATTGCCTTCAATTCAATTCATAGCACAAGGTTTACTACTCCTAATAAAAATAAGAACTAACTACACCCGGTTCAAACAAAACTCTTGGAAAAGAACCGCCGCACAAAGAAAAACCGAGGGTGAATTAATACACTACCTAAAAAAAGACAATGTTTTTGTCTTTTTTTCATCAAATTTAATCCCTCAAGAAACCCATTGAATGATATCCATCATCGGGAAAAATCAAAATGTTTTCAATATTTTTATGCTTTTTTCTACTTTCCAACTGCTACAACTAACAAAATTAACACATACACATACAACATACAATTATCCCCCACCCTACACTTTAAGTTGTGTTATGTACCCATGACACAAAATAATAAAGCATAAGGTAAAAGAAATTTACCTAAGCATCTCGTCGGGGTCTGAGTCGAAGTTGGGCTCCTTTCCTCGCGCCCGAACTAATGCATACATCCATGCATACAGTTTCTTCTCAGCCTTTTTTGGGGTACACCCACACTTATCTTTCTCGCTCAGTGCAGCCTTCTCTTTCGAGCACTTCATTTTCCACTCAACTCTTGCAGCTGGTTTTTCTTTTTTTGCCCTTTTTTTTACATCCATTTGGAAAGTCACAGTTTCCTCACCCACTCTAAGCATGAGTTTTCTCTCGTGTATATCCAATATTGCTCTACCCGTTGCTAAGAATGGTCTTCCTTGGATGAGGAGGATCTCTTTTTTCTCCTCCATATTCACCACTATAAAATCCATAGGAAATACCAACTTATCCACCCGAGCTAACACATTTTCCACTATCCCCTCGGGTATCAAAGTCGTTTGGTCTGCCAGCTGCAAAGATATTGGCACCAAACTTATCTCTCCAATCTCCTTCTCCAGTTTCCTATAAATAGATATAAGCATTAAGTTAATTGAGGCACCAGAATCATATAAAGACTTATCAAACTTTATAGTTCCTAATGAGCAAAGTATAGTAAAACTCCCTGGATCTCTGCACTTTTGTAGGAGTTTATTTTGCAATATCGCGGTGCAATGCTCTGTGAGCTTAACCACTGAGGCCTCCTCGATCTTCCTCTTCTTTGTAAGGATCTTCTTCAACAATTTGGCATAAGCAGACATTTGTGAGAGCACTTCTGTGAATGGTATGTTTACATGAATCTGTTTTAGCATATCCAGAAATCTCTCAAACTGCTTTTCCAGCATTTCTCTACATAGCTTTTGAGGGAAAGGTAAAGCAGGCCTATGTTTGCTCTCATCATGTTCCTCCCTTCTTGATTTTTCTTCTTTCTTCCTCTTCTCAGTTTTCATCGGGCCTTTTTCTTTTTATCAACATCATTATTCATTTGCTCCACACTTTGTTTTTCAAAATTTACCTTAGTTTTGATTGGGGTGGGATCTTTCAACACTTTCCCACTTCTCAAGGTCACAACATTCACCGTTTCTTTGGGATTTCTCTAAGTATCAGCAGGGAGAGTGCCTGAAAGCCTCTCAGACAATATTGTTGCAATCTGTTCCACTTGCTTCTCTAAATTTAGAACTGTTTCCCCTTGTACTTTAAATCTTTCATCAGTTTTCACATAAGGCCTTCATGAGATCTTCTAGACCAGGCTGATTAGGCTGTTGAGGCTAAAATTGCTGCCTCTGCTGATTTTGGTAATCTGGAGCTCCTTGTCCTTGGGATCTAGAGTTGTTTTGCTACCAAGCATTCGCAGTACCTCCAGGTGAACTCCATGAAAAACCGAGGTGTCTCTGACCCAGTGCATTGAAATTGCAGTTTCCCACAGCATTCAATTGAGGCTTGACACTCATGAGTAGGGTGTCCTCTTCCACATATATCACAAGTTGCGTGAGGCTCATTTTGTATTGAGGCTAAGGCCCGCTTCGTATTTCTTTGGCCATAGCATGAAGTTATACCTGCAAAGATGTGTTAACATCAACTTGGTGAACACTATGTTGACACTTTCGAAGAATCTCCTTAAACCTCTCCCGTGCTTCAAAAATAGTTTTAGTATCTTTCTGGCAGAAGTTATAGATTTCTCTTCTAAACTTTCCCGTCTTAGCTGAGGTGAAATATTTATCAAGATACTTTCTTGTCATCTCCTCCCAAATTCTAACTGGTCCCGTGGGCAAGCTTCGAAGCCATTGCTTTGCATCATCCTTGAGTGTGAATGGAAATGCCCTTAAGTATATTGCATCTTGTGACATACCATTGTATTAAAAGTTGTTCCTAATCTCCTCGAACTCCATTAGATGTGTATTTGGATCTTTGTTCATCTTCCCTCTAAGGACACAACAAATTCTGAAGGGTTTAATGCAACCCTTGCTTCAATTCGAAATTGTTAGCTACAATTAGGGGTGGTCTAACACTTGATAAACCTTAATTGTAGACTGGTCTAGCATAATCGCCCAGTGATCTCCCAGGCATGGGAGCTATATTTTCGAACTGTTATGCAACCAAGGGTTGAATCTGGGCAATTCTCCGGCCCCTCTCTTCTTCTTAGATACTCTATGCATCTCAAGTAGCTGCTTCCTCAGCATCCCGAGCAGCTTTTTCTCATTGTTGGGCTGCTTCTCTCGCAGCCAAATCTACATTATCCTCACCGTTTCCAACTATAAGTTCCTTGTTTGAGAATTGCCCAACCTTTTCTGATGTCTCGGTGAGATTTCTTTCCTTCCTCAGTTGTTGCAGTTGTTTTTCAATTTCTGGCTCGTATGGTAGCACTTCCTTCGCAGAAATTTGAGTCATGCACCAATCTTAAACTGTAAACTGCGCACAGTCAAAGAACACCAATCGTAAAAAGAGAAAAATAAAATTAAATAAAAAGAATAAAACTAGAAACTATTTCAAACACTGTTGATTGCAAATCCCCGACAACGGCTCCAAAATTTGACAAGCTCAAAAGATACACTTAATTATGCCCCCTAATTAAATATAGTATAGTATAGTATAATATTATATCCACAGAGATTGGATTTAAATAGTATTCTTGTAGTTTCTAGCATGATTGCTAATCAAGATTATAAACAATTGAGGTTTGTATGATTTCTAACTAAAATTAACTAAGAGTCTAGAGCTATTGACTAATGACAATCGAAACAAAGATAATCAAAGAAGTTATCAGTGGGAAAAAATAGGGGTTGATATGATAGGTGCAACATAATTGTTTGGGATCCAACTCAAGATAATTCACCTCTAATGTTCAAGTGAATCTCTCGAATTCACTCAATTATTAGTTCAAACGTTCAGTAAAAACTCCTCTCTCGATTAATTTTTAACCTTACGAGATGAACCAATTTAAGCACGTGAAGATATGCAAGAATGCGTAGCGCACTGTTCTTTAGGAAAACCTCTTTTGATTATTCTCCTATCTAGGTTTAATCAATGATTCAACTAGCCTCTTTCGGTTACTAAGAAGAATTAATGAACTCAACCAACAATATAACGCAAAGTTATCACAAGTTATGCCTCTTTACATGAATAAGTGAATATAGATGCAACAGTTAAATCATCCAAAAACACTTCAATACATAAAACTAGAGTTATAATCCACAAACAATCATCAATACACCAAATCCATTAAACCCTAAAGAGAACTACTCCATACATATGGAGAAATTCATCTAAAATAAAGTTAAAGTATAGGAAAAAAATAAATTCAATCCAAACTCGCGTCTTGAGTGAGGAAGGAAGGATGAAATCCTTGTGCTCGCGTTCTTGAAACTCCTCCTTAGCCTCCTTAGGTTGCATATTTATACGAAGTAGAGTCGGGCCCAAATGAAATCATCCTTTCCGAGCCGAAATAGGACATTTACTCTGTAAAAACTGCACAATCGCGCCGCATGGGGCGACTCGCCATGCGGGGCGTTAGTGAGGAAATCTAGAGAGTTGGTTCTGACAAGCAACAGAGAAATAGGCAGTCGCGACACCCCACGTGCCGCGATTGTAGACTTTTCTCAGAGTACAGATTGAATCTCGATTTTTGACGTCCATACTTGGTCCTCGAACCCCGAACACGATCCCGACTTAATTCTTTAGGCTTTTACTTAGACTTCAAAACTTCAAATAGCTCGAATTCATTCCATAACATCTACATAGCTCGGCATCACTCCTACAAGGCATACAACACATAATAAGTGCAGAACACTATCAATTAAAGCTTAAAACGATTAAAGTGCATTGAATTAGAGTGAAATAAGTGACTAAAATATGTAATTATAGCCTCCCATCATGAAGAGTTTCATCCTCCTCTTGTAGTATCACATCAACTGACTCCACTAGCGAACAATTTTCAAACTCGCTGGGTCTCCTCATAAAGTGTTGAACATTGAATATTATTTCTTATTGTCCAATCTTCTTTTTAATTCTCCAGTATCGCAGTTAATCAATGCTCTCCCAGTAGCCAAGAATGGCCTTCCCAAAATTATGGGTATTTCTTCGTCAACCTGGCAGTCAAGAATAACAAAATCCGCAAGAAATAAAAACATCCCTACTTGAACGAGCACATCATCTAGAATTCATGTTAGCCTTTTCACTGTGCGATCTTCCAGTTGCAACAACATTGAGGTTGGTCTGGCTCTACCAATTCCTAACTTTACGTAGATTGCCTAAGGCATCAAGTTAGTGCTGGCCCCCAAGTCACATAATGGTTTAGCAAAAGCATAACTTCCAATTGTACGTGGGATTGTAGTGTGGTCTTGTCACTGTCACACTACAAGTTTGAGTCAGAGTCACAGTAGACAGGTCCTGGAAGTCAATATTTCAAGACATCAAATCCTTCATCATCTTAGCGTAGCTTGGTATTTCCCTCAAAGCATCTATCAGAGGAATATTTAGTTGAATCTGCCTTAGCATTTCCATGAATTTCCTGTATTGATCATCTTTTTTTTTCTTTGCCAACCTTTGAGGGAATGGTGTAGGAGTTCTCTTTTGCTCACTGTTCTGTGTCTTTTCTTGATTAGAAGTCTTTTCTAATAACTGTCTGGAACTGTTCAATTTCTTTCTCTTTGCTTTTGTGAACTTGTGCTTATTCAATTACAACCTCTGTGAGCTCCGTTGACTCATCGATCTCGAATGGCATTGGAGTAGGTGGCACTATTTCTCTATTAGATTGAGGAAATTCTTGCTCTCTTTCCAAATCCCTTCTATTCCTGAGACTCACTACCATTAACTGATTCGGGTCCTGCTTTTGGATTGATGTTTGTGTCCGCGGGAAATGTTCCTTGTTGGCGATTGTTCAAAGCCATGGACAGCTGGCCTAGCTGAGTTCATTGCCTTTAATAGCTGAATCATGTGCAGCTACCTTTTCTTGCATCTGTCCATTAGTCCAATTGATTTGTTGCAGCATTCCCTTAATTTCTATCATATTACTGTGTTCATGTCTGGTCACCTGTTATTGATGAGCTTGTTGATAAGTCACCTGCTGTTGGTGCTGCTGATTATAACCCGGTTGCCTTTGATAGGGCACAACTTGACCATGTGGTCGTGCTCCCCCGAGATTGTTATTGTATTATTGTTGGGCTGGTCTGTATTGTTGATTCTGATGTCCCCATTTTTGTCCACCTTGTATCTGACCCCCAAAATTATTCACATAATTCGTGTCTTCTCTATACCCCTGGTTATCACTTTTTTCACTCCACGAGCAAACATACGGTTGATTGATGCAAGGAGTGCATAAGCCTCTTGGACCATAGGCATGGGACGAGTAGTGCACATATAGGATACGTTTTAGAATTGAATTAGAGCGTCTTTAAGTAATAACTTCAACATAGTAATCGGGTAGCAGGAGATGATTGTTTGTGCCCACTGAATAATATGAGCAACCCCTACCCTAAGGGAGTTGTGAAGTATTATTTATGTTGCACGGGGTGATCTTTTAGGCTAAAAAATGTAGGACCCCCCCCCCCAATCCTTTTATATACTGGTTGCACACTTAGTCATTAGTCATATAGTTAATTCTTATATTATAATAGAGTTTTCAACTTCTACATCTTTCTTTGCTTATTTGATCACTTAGCTTAATTATCTAATCCACATAGTGTAAACTTCTCTCGGGACCCACAGTTGTGGACCTCGAAAAGTGTCTAAATTGCTATGACATGCATATCCCTTACCTTATTTTCCTTTATTGCTATGACATGTACGCCCTCTCCCTCTTCTTTCATCCTGTCTAAGACTGCAATATCATGACTCACCCGTCCCTATTCCCTATTGTCTTCATTACGTTCTCGCACATTTTCATGAGTTAAACTGACTTCTCTCTTTGGTCTTTCTTTTCTCTTCTCTTCTTTTTCATCTTTACCGTGTTATTTACTGTTTTTATGCACTTTTATTATGCAAATACTTGGCAACGTGTTGCTATTTCTGCATAAAGCATGCTCCACATCATACTCCACTCGTGCTTATTAACAACATAGCGGCGCTTGATAAGTGTCCGCGCTTTCCTGAAAATACCCTTTTAAACCAGAAAGGCTTATTCGCAGTAGACTAGTCGATCAACGGTGCAATCGACGATCCCATGCCTTTCCCTCTGAAGTTGTCCACCTGAGAGTACCAGTCTAGACCTTTCTAGAAAACCACACTCCAGTTTGAAATGTACATGCATAATGATAAACCTAGTATGGATTGAGACGTCATTAACGTAACAAACCGCTTAGATGAACCTTGTCTAAAGTCGGATGGGATTTCCATAATCCCAAAGGACACCATTATATTATGTGCATTACTTGGAAAAAATGTGCCAACATGTTGATCATTATTCCGTAAGTAGTCGAATTTGGAGGGGGAAAGGCTAACCTTTGTTTGTTTGCGGAAAATGAAGCATGAAATCCCCAGGTTCAGTATGGTCCAAAATATCCCGCCTTTGCTAATTGACTGGTGGAAAGACCTTGCACCTTGTGATAAAAATCTTGTGAACTTGGTGACCTGCCATCTTTGCTGAACATTCGATCAAATAGGGAACTGATCGAGGCCGCTACCATGTTCTGGGATGAGAAAAGAGCTGTTTTTCGATTTGGCAATATAGAAATGACTCCTCTCCTAGAAGAAATAGGGGGTTTCACCAAGTTACCATGGGATAGTCTGGGACTACTTGTGCCAGAAAATCGCACTCCCCACAATTTTTTGAAAATGTTGATTTTTAAGAAGAATGATGAGCTTCTTTGTCTAAAGAAATTATACATCCCTTATGAGTTTCTCTATGAGCATTATAGGCATAGAAAATCATATTGCCTTCATCATGACGAACTAGCCATTACCTCTTTGGGATAGGTGCACCGCCGGGTTTATATTTTCATTGTCTGTTTCTTGGGATTGTTGATCTTTCTGATGCAAGGAGGAACGATTCATACTTGCTTAGCCATGGTTGCCAGGACCTTAATGGATGGCATCAAAGGAAAGACTTACACTATCATCCCCATGATCTTAGCTCAGATGTACCGTGCTCTAGATCGGTGCAAGCATGGGTTCGGACACTTTGAGGGTTGTAATCTATTGCTACAAGTTTGGCAACACTTTCAGAAGGGAGAGTATCGTCAAGAGCTTCTTCGAAGGCCACTAAATGACTACATAGCCAACCATCACCCAAAGAAAATGATGTTCATTCCAGATAGGTTTGCAATGCCTGGAAATGGTGTAGGCTGGGTGTGTTTCTTCAGCAATCTGACAGACGAGCAAGTGCATTGGATGTTTGAATGGTTTTCTAGTAGTGAGTTCATCATCAGATCAAAAGGAACTACTCACTTGGAACTGATCGGACTGCAAGGCATCTACCCTTACACTCCTATAAGGGTAATGAGGCAAGCTGGAAGAAAACAAGTCATACCTCGAGTTTCCAACATGGTTCAGTACAAGGCAGATTTCAAGGGAGATGTCATCCCATTCAAGTTCGAAGCGCAACACATGTGGAACCAAAAGATCATCGTGGAAGGAGAAACTATTGAGCCAGACAGGTATCACGTCGGCCATATGTACTACTATCTATCATGGTTAGAAGATGATATAGCTGGGGATGTCAAACCAGGAATCAATCTGAAGGATAGGATCATAAATAAAGTGGTGGAGGCATAGGTGAAGTGCAAGAGGCTACGCAAAAGGGTGTTCAAATCCGAAGCTAAGCATTTGGAGCAACATAAAGTCAACATGGAGGCGATATGGGAATGGAAATAGATTGCTACTAACTCGATGGAGAGATTAGAATACTTGGAGCAAGGACTAATGGAGCTAGAAGGGAAGATGAGAAAGAGACTTTGGATTGTCATGGCATGGACAACAATGAAGGAGAAAAGCTGGCAAAGGCTTACATGTTGCTGGACATGCGCGATCTGAAAAACATGATTGATGGGGTCAAGAGAGCCAAGCATGGAGAAGGTCCGTACTGCTTTTTAGATATTTTTTTTCATAGCCGTCAGTGCTTTTAGATTAGATTTTGATGAAATAAGGCTTAATGCCATTAGTGACTTTATTATTATTATTGTCGATTTAGTGAAAGTTTGTTTTGGCTTATTTCCGCACTAATGAGATGAAGCAGATGTTGACATCAATTTTCTCCAAGTCTATGTGTCGCTTAGGCCTACCTCAGGCACAATGAGGTCCCCCAAATTAGGACGCGAATTATTGCATGACTTTTCTGAAACATGTTTAAATATTACAAACACTCTTTTATTTCGCCTTACTAAGTTGGTCCTTTTGTTTTTATTTCTTTATTTATTGTCATTCCTAAAGGTTGATTCGTGCATACTGGCATTATCAGCATACCACACTAGATCTAGAGGTCCTCCACCTCCTCCTCCACCTAGCAACCCAAAAAGCAAAGGCAAGGGCAAACGGAAGATAGATGATTTAAGTGGTATCCAGAAAGATAATGCTACTGTGGCAGAAAATGTTGAAACTTCAGATAATAGAAGCACCCTAGGGCAGTATGAGTTGGTCTTACGTTTGAGAAAAAAATCCTAGAACTACAGGCTGAGCTTGAACAAGTCCGAAATCTGGAAAACCTTTCCCTTACTCTCAAAGTTCCCGACATCAACCAGCAAAACTAAACTACCCAAAACCAAACACCGCCACAAAACACACAAAATCAGGATTCGCAACCTATAGCTCCGAATCCTCCCACACCACACCAGTATCATAATCCCGCACCTTCCCAAAACCTCAACCCACTACTAGTGCAAACCCTTCAACAACACCTCCATCACCCAACTCAATACCCACAAACCACTACTTATCACACTCCCCAGAATGCACCACAACCTACTCCCAATCCCCAAAACTCAACGAACAATCATCCATATACCCAAGTTCTAGGAACTCATCAAAACAACCCGATATATGTGTGGAAACCATACCCCAATACCCTGCAGCAAATCCTATACATACCTGAGCTAACTGAGAAGGACTTGCTCATTTGAAACATGGCAGAGGAACTCAAAAAAATTACAGGGAGAGTCCAGAGTGTTGAAGGTGGGAAAGGCGTTGAAGGCTTAAACTATGAAGATTTGTGTATTCAGCCATATGTAGAACTACCGGAGGGTTACAAACCTCCCAAGTTTGAAATGTTCGACGGCACTGGTGATTCGAAGGTGCATCTAAGAACCTACTACGACAAGCTTGTAGGAGTAGGAAAGAATGAACAAATCCGCATGAAATTGTTCATGCGAAGTCTTACAGGAGACTCCACAAATCCGCATGAAATTGTTCATGCGAAGTCTTACAGGAGACTCCTTGTCTTGGTATATCAGTCAAAACCCAAAGAAGTGGGTAAATTGGGTAAGTATGGCATCAGATTTCATAGACAGATTCAGGTTCAACACAGAGAACGCTCCAGACATTTTCTATATCCAAAACCTCAAGAAGAAGCCGACAGAAACCT
Organism: Nicotiana obtusifolia; assembly: GCA_002018475.1. NCBI lineage: Eukaryota > Viridiplantae > Streptophyta > Magnoliopsida > Solanales > Solanaceae > Nicotiana > Nicotiana obtusifolia. Next base: position 170,866 of record MCJB01002647.1, on the reverse strand, counting down.
TCCTCGAGTATGCTACTCATTGGAGATTAGAGGCCAAATGAAGATCTGCAGAATTATGAACAAATGAACAAGTTCTTTGTTAGAGTTCAAGATCTGCAGAATTATGAAAGGTTGATGGTCATCGAGAATCACAAGTTCCCAGACATCATCAAGTTAGGAGAGAGGATAGAAGAAGGAATCAAGAGCGGGATGGTGACTAATTTTTAGGCGTTACAAGACACAAATAAAGCCTTGCAATCAGGAGGTATCTCAAAGAAGAAAGAAGTGGGTGCTATGATGGTAGCCCAGGGCCCTAAGTCTCCCCTCACATACCAAACACCTCCACCCACATATCAACCCTCACCCCTAAACTGCCAATACCCTGCCACCACCTACCATACCTATAACACTCAACTTGCATATTAAAATTCACCTCCACCAACCTGCCAAAGCTACATAAAGCCACGCCCAAATTTCGATCGCATAACTCGTAGACAATTCATCCCAATTGTTGAACCCATAGCCCAACTGTATGAGAGACTGAAGGTCGCTGGTTACATCATCCTTATTCCTGCAATTGTTGTTTAGAACCCTTCCCAATGGATCAATCTCAACAAAACTTGTGCCTATCATTCAAGCATGAAGGGTCATACCATTGAGGAGTGTCGCATGTTAAAAGACAAGATTCAGACACTGATCGATACTAAGTTTATACAAGCAAAGGAAGTCGCATCGAATATCCGCAATAATCCTCTCCGGGTCATAGGGGTGAGGGGGCGAACGTGATAGAAACTGATGAGGAATATAACCAGGAAGGGTCCATCGGACTCATTCGAGAGGGAGACACTCCTAAAACATCTTCGGTCACCCTCACACCAATTGTGGTACAAACCCAAGCACCATTTGAGGCAAGGTATCTACACCCTTCACTGTAATGGTAGCTCTCACACCATCTTGCAAGTCTGATGTCGTCCTATGGGATTATGTTGCAGAAGCGAGAAGAAAGGAAAAGCCAAGATGGAAGAAACAGGTGCCGCTCAAGGTATGACTAGAACTGGCAGAGTTTACACACATGAGAGTCTGGGAGGAACGAGCAAAGAAACTGCACCTAAGCCGCATGTTGTTGAGACAGGCACTGACGATCTTTGGAGGAAGATACAAGCAAGGGAATACTCTGTTGTTGACCACCTAAACAAGACTTCCGCTCAGATATCCATTTTATCACTGTTGCAAAATTCAGACGCACACAAGAATGCCTTGATGAAAGTGTTAAGTGAAGCTTGTGTACCCACCAGCATCACTAGTGGAGAGATGGATAACATGGTCAAACAGGTACTGGAGAATCACAAAATTAATTTCTGTGAAGATGAGTTACCACCAGAAGGGTTGAGTCACAACAAGGCATTGCACATCATAATGCAATTTGAGGACAAGTTCATTGCTAGGGTCTTGATAGATGGAGGTTCGAGCCTGAACATATGCCTGCTGACCACTCTGAAAAGATTAGGTAAAGGCCTACACAAGATATGAATGGGAAGCATGAATGTGAAGGCGTTCGACGGATCTCATAGAGCCACTATCGGAGAAATCAACCTTGATCTACAGATGGGTCCGACTTGGTTTAGTGTTGAGTTCCAAGTGTGAGATATAGCTACTACTTACAACCTATTGTTGGGACGACCATGAATATATGCAGCTGGGGCAGTGGCTTCTACTCTACACCAGGTTGTAAAGTCGAATGGAATCATCAGGAGGTGATCATTCATGGAGACGGAAGCAACCCTATCTACACCAACCAGACCGTTCCAGTCATCAAAACAGAAGGAAGTTGGGCGGAGAAACATATCACCGCAATGAGCGGGTTAACGCAATTGAAAGGATCGATGGTGGAGCAATAATATAGAAAGCATATTGTTGTGAACGGGATATGAACCAGGCAAGGGTCTTGGCCGAAAGCTTCAAAGGATCAGAAAACCCATACAAGCACAGTATCATGGAACGACCTTTGGACTCGGGTCTGAATACACCATGCAAGAGTATCAAGATTGGATACCACCATGGCCTGCCAATTACTACCCGCTAGAACAACCCATACAACCTTTGCACCAGACATTCCGTCAAGCTGACATGATGTGGGGATCCGAGGAAGATGAGATTTTGGCCAGTATGAGGAAGCTGTTTCTGGACAAGGAAGACATGGACTGCAGTGTAATTGTGGAGGAGGAGGAGGAGGAAGACCTTACCATTCAAACGGTGGGAGAAGGAGTTGTTCTCAAGAACTGGACCGCTACACCATGTCGAGCTCGTCGAGTACCTGGGTAGCCTAGAAAAGTTAGCATGACTTGTTTTTAAATTGTTTTGAGCATTTAATACATCTTTAGTATTTTGTTTTGCAATAATTACTCGAGCCATCGAGTCGTACTTGTTCAAAGTTTTAAGCTTTATTAATGCATTATCGCTTTTCGTATTTATTATTATCTTTCTACATTCTTTTCAGCTTAATTATTACATATCCTGATGAATCTACGATTGTGACATGTAATGAGACAACATAAGGATAGTGATTCGGAAGATCTGGAAGATGATATAATACCTGAGGAAATTGTCAAAGAAGTAGAAAATTTTGAAAACAATCCAAAGTCTAATTTGGAGGAAATTGAGGCCGTGAACTTAGGGGATTCTGAAACAGTCAAAGAAACTTGCATAAGCATTCATCTATCACCGTCAGAGAAGGAAGAGTATATCAGGTTCCTAAAGGAATATGGGAATATTTTTGCATGGTCCTACGATGCTATGACTGGGTTAAGAACATCCATAGTAGCTCACAAACTACCTACCAATCCCATGTGTCCACCGGTAAAGCAGAAGGTCAGAAAGTTTAAGCCATATATGTGTCTGAAGATAAAAGAGGAGGTCACCAAGCAAATCAAAGCCAAGGTTCTTCGAGTGGCCGAATACCTGACCTGGTTAGCCAAAATTGTGTCGGTTCCGAATGGGAAAGTTAGAGTATGTGTCGATTACCGAGATCTGAACAGAGCAAGTCCTAAGGATGATTTCCTGTTGCCTAACATACACATACTGATCGACAACTGCGCCAAGCATGAACTCCAATCCTTTATGGATTGCTTCGCAGGATATCATCAGAATTGGATGGATGAAGAAGATGCCGAAAAGATAGCCTTTATTACACCATAGGGGATATATTGTTACAAAATGATGCCGTTTGGTTTGAAGAATGCTGGGGCCACCTACATGAGGGCCATTAAGGCTATCTTTCAGGATATGATACACAAGGAAATAGAGGTGTACGTGGATGATGTTATCATCAAATCCAAAAGAGGTTCAGACCACATAGTAGACCTAAAAAAAATTTTGACCGACTCCGAAAAAAGAACTTGAAGTTGAACCCCGAAAAATGTGCCTTCGGAGTCCCTGCTGGAAAGTTGCTAGCTTTCATCGTCAGCCGCCGAGGTATTGAGTCAGACCCATCAAAAATCAAAGCTATCCAGGACTTGCCACCGCCAATTAATAAGAAGAATGTGATGAGTTTTCTAGGATGCCTCAATTATATCAGTCGTTTTATAGCACAATCAACCGTGATATGTGAGCCGATCTTCAAAATGCTGAGGAAAAATGCTGCAACAAGCTGGACTGAAGAATGCCAGAAAGCCTTTGACAAAATCAAGGAGTATCTATCTAAGCCGCCCGTGTTGGTCCCGCCAGAGCCAAGAAGACCTCTACTGCTTTATCTGTCCGTGTCAGATGGAGCCTTTGGCTGCGTTCTGGGTCAACATGACAAAACAGGGAGGAAAGAGCAAGCGATATATTATTTGAGCAAGAATTTCACACCTTACGAGGCCTGGTTTTCTCTGTTTGAACACAGCTGCTATGCTTTGACATGGATAGCCCAAAAGTTGAGACATTATTTCTGTGCGTACCCTACATATCTCATATCAAGAATGGATCCACTAAAATACATCTTTCAGAAACCCATGCCTACGGGTATGTTAGCAAAGTGGAAGATATTTCTAAGTGAATTTGACATCATCTATATAACTCAGAAGGTAGTCAAGGGGTAACCATTGGCTGATCATTTGGCAGAGAATCCCATAGACGGAGGATATGATCCATTGAAGACGTATTTTCCTGACGAAGAAGTGTCATTTGTAGGAGAAAATATTACCAAAGCATACGACAGTTGGAGGATGTTCTTTGACAGAGCAACAAACTTCAAGGGAGTGGGTATCGGAGCTGTTTTAGTGTAAGAAACAGGTCAACATTACCTGGTATCCGCAAAACTGAGGTTCCCGTGCACCAATAATATGGCGGAATATGAGGCCTGCATCTTGGGACTCAGGTTGGCCATCGACAAGAACGTTCAAGAGTTGCTGGTAATCAGAGATTCTGACCTATTAGTACATCAGGTACTAAGAGAATGGGCTACTAAAAACACAAAAATATTTCCATACTTGCACTGTGTACAAGAACTGAGCAAGAGGTTCACAAAGATAGAATTCAAACATGTTCCAAGGATTCAAAATGAGTTTGCAGATGCATTAGCTACCTTGTCTTCCATGATCCAACATCCAAACAAGAATTTCATCGATCCTATCCAAATAGGAATTCATAAGTAGCCAGCTTATTGTGCTCATGTTGAAGAAGAGTTTGACGGAAATCCGTGGTTCCACGATATCAAGGAATACTTGGTAAAAGAAGAGAAAAAAAATCCACTATTGCAAAAAATCTTTCCTTCTTAAGGGAGAATACCTAGAGAATGCTACACACACTCAGAAGCGCACGCTTCGAAGATTGGCCAATCATTTCTTTCAAAGAGGATGAATTTTGTATAGAAGAACTCCTAATTTGGGACTATTGCAATGTGTCGATGCCAAGGAAACATCTAGATTGCTCGAAGAATACATGCCAGAACTTGCGGACCTCACATGAACGGTTTCATTTTGGCCAAGAAGATATTAAGAGTAGGTTATTTCTGGATGACTATGGAGACAGACTGCATCAAATATGTTCAAAAGTGTCACCAATGCCAGATACATGCTGATATGATACGAGTGCCGCCCAACAAAGTCAATGTAACGAATTCACCCTGGATTTCTCCGCTTGGGGCATGGATGTCATCGGACCAATTGAACTTGTTTCCTCAAACGGACATAGGATCATTTTGGTGGCAATAGACTACTTCACAAAATGGGTTGAAGTCGTGTCCTATAAGGCTGTAGCAGATTTTGTCCGGGATCGCATTGTCTGTCGATTTGGAGTACCTGAGTCAATCATTACTGACAATGCCGCTAATCTCAACAGTGACCTGATGAAAGCCATGTGGGAAACTTTCAAGATCAAGCATCGGAATTCTACAGCATACAGACCGCAAATGAATGGAGTCGTAGAAGCTGCCAACAAGAACATCAAGAAGATATTGAGGAAAATGGTAGACAATTACAAACAATGGCATGAGAAGCTACTGTTTGCATTACTCAAGTACCGAACTACAGTTCGTACATCAACTGGGGCAACCCCCTATCTAATGGTCTATGGTACCGAAGCCGTTATCCCTGTCGAAGTGGAGATTCCTTCCTTAAGAATCATACAATAAGCCGAGCTCAGCGACGCGGAATAGGTACGGAACCGGTATGAACAACTAGCTCTCACTGATGGTAAAAGGATGAACACAGTGTGTCACGATCAACTCTACCAAAATAGAATGGCAAGGGCTTTCAATAAAAAGGTTAGGTCAAGGCAATTCACGCCGGGGCAATTGGTGCTGAAACGAATCTTCCACATCAGGATGAAGCAAAGGGGAAATTCTCACCCTCCAAAATCAAGGCCCTTACCACCGACTACTGACAGGAGGAGCACTTATACTTGCAGAAATGGACGGAGAGATATGGCCAAAACCTATCAACTCGGACGCAGTCAAGAGATATTATGTTTAAGATTATGTTTGCACTTTTAGTTTGATATAACCTGAACTACGCTTGACCTGATTCCCATTTAAGAGGGGATATGTTGGCAGCCCTTTGGGTTCGGTCACCTCATAATAAGATCTTCATTCCCCCTATGGTCAGAAACTGGGGCAAGGTCTCGAGTTTGTCATATCTCATCATGTTTAAGTAAAGTATAGAACCACCTAATAGTAGGTCCAAAGGCTCTTAGATCATAGGCATGGGACGGGTAGTGCACGCGTAGGATACGTTTTAGAATTGAATTAGAGCGCCTTTAAGTAATAACTACAACATAGTAATGGGGTAGCAGGAGATGATAGTCTATGCCCGCTGAATAATATGAGCAACCCCTACCCTAACGGAGTTGCGAAGTATTATTTATGTTGCACGGGGTGATCCTTTAGGCTAAAAAACTTAGGACCCCCCCCCCAATCCTTTTATATACTGGCTCTTCGCATTTAGTCATAGATCCACGCAGTTGTACTCCTTCTGATTTTTTAAGACTTGTATCAATTAGTCATATAGTTAATTCTTATGTTATAACAGAGTGCAACTTCTACATCTTCATTTTCTTATTTGATCACATAGCTTAATTATTTAATCCACATAGTGTAAATTTCGGTCGGGACCTACAATTGTGGACCTCGAAGAGTACCGAACACCTTCTCTTTGAGGTAATTTGAGCCCTTACCCGATCTGTGATGGCATTGACTAGTCAAACAAAGTTATTTGCAAATAGGTGCCCTAACGCACCTTAAAAATTGTTAGGTGGCGAATCTTCTCTTTTAATACCCATTTACAAGAGTTCTCACACGTCGAACCCCGATTTCGCGAGAAAACGGGGAGCGACAGCAATATCTCATCAATTTGCCTAGTAGTCTTATTGGGTGGATAAAACATTTAAGAACTGCTTGACTAGTTCCTCCCAAGTAGCAATGGAGTTTATTAGGAGTGAATTTGGCCAAGTCTGAGCCTCCCCATCCATTGAGAATGGGAACAATAACAATCTGATTGCTTCGGGTGTCACATTCAGCTCTCTTTGAGTGACACAAATTGATAGGAAATTCTTCAGATATTGTTGTGGGTCTTCGATGTAAGACCTAGAGAACAACTCCTTATTCTGCAGCAAATGCAGCATGTTGTTTGTAATTTGAAAAGTTTCCGTTTGTATCCGAGGGACTGCAATTACAATTGCCAGATTGCAGCGGTTGGTTGCACCAAATCATATAGAGCAACCTCCGGCACAAGGGGTTCCACCACTCTGATGTTTGGGTCAACTTGGTTATTTCTATTGTTCCCGTTGATGTTCTCAACGTCACCCATTTCAATTTCGATTTGTTCGTTCTATTTACATGTTTGTCCTTCTTGTTAGCCCGATTCAATGTCTTGAATACTTTCTCAGAATCTGAGAGACCTTTAAATAGTTCACCAGTTCTCAAGGAGCTTCTAGGCATGCACCTGAGTCACAGAAGAATCAAACGTGAGAATTTCAATGAAAATATTTTTAGCACCACAGAGAATTGAACCAAACTAGAATTCTAGCAATTCTTTCAAGTTGTAACAAATAACACCGTTAGTCCATCGATAACGGTGCCAAAATTTGATTATGCCCAACTATGCCTAAAAGAAAAAGACTAAATGGTCGCTGCAAAAATAATCCAGTTCAAGAGTCCGGAGTCGAATCCCACAGAGAATTAACCTATTTGCTATAACTTTTCAGTATCACTAATGATAAGACTTAGACAACTTTTAGAATTTAAGATTTGATTTGTGACAAAAATTACTTAACTAAGAAAAAATGACAATAAAAACTATCAACTAGCAAGAATGAGGTAGAATCAAGGATAAAAAGGTCTAGGGTTTATGATTTCCCCAGTTGCAGAATTAATTCCTAATACGTTAGCTATAATCTCGCTGCACCTCTCTCTAAAGATGATGAGTTCTTGTTTATCACAATTATCTCTCGATCAATTACGATAATTTACTAGGAGTATTCTCTCGAATTACTCTAGCTGACAATTCGTACAACTCATAACGATCATGCCAAATATTCGTTATCTGTAATCACGCTTTTAAATCCAAGTAATTAATCTCTTAACTTACTCGAAAGTGGCATTGTTCAACAACAATCTAATCAACTGTTCTCTCTCAAGCAACACAAGATAACTAGACATGATTAATCGAGGGCCCTTCATTAACCACAAGAAGCACATAGTTGAACTATTAGAGAGTAAAATGGCTCAATTATATCAATACACAATCAAGAATTCATCCAACAATTGGTTCCATCAACCTTAGATGACAGGTTTAGCTAATCATAATATTGGGTAAGATTACAATATAAAAAGTCATAACCAACAATGGAAATATGAAGAAGAAAGTGAAAAAACTCGTAGAGTAATTCTCCCCTTGCTTCTTGTTTGTTCTTGCCTCCCAAAATATTGTGTAACCCTTCAAAAACAGCTTCAAACTATATTTATATAGAAGGGTTGATGTGGGGCGTCCTTGATCTCTCCTAATTCGAAAAGGAAAAGTTGAGTCGCATGCTAGGGGTTGGTGCAACGCACGACCCCTAGGCACGCTCCCAGCTATTTTTTCTTCTTTGTTTCTTTCGCGTGCTGGGGGCTAGTGACAAAGTGCCATACTTCACTGACTTTGATTGACTTCCTAGGCCATTTCGCGCCTACCTTTTATGCAATGCACCAATTATGGCACACTCCCAGCTCTTGCATCTCTACTCTTTTTGCATCAAATCATCCAATTCTTGCCAACTTCCATCCAAATTTATTCCTACACATGAAAACCACGTAATGAGTATATTTCATGTTTGTAAGCATGTGATCTTCCACAACTCACACACAAAATGATATGAAACTATACTCAAAAATGTGCATTTTTAGTCATTTATCATCAACCAAAAGGTAAGCCCGGGCCCGCCTTCCAAAACCCGACAAAAATCAAAAATCCCAAACATCCATTCCAATACGAGTCCGTATATACTGGTTTCATCTAAATCCGACTCCGAATAGTGATTCAAATCCTCATTTTTCATGTTAGAAAAGTTTTTCTATAATTCCTAATTTTCTTCACTTAGATTCACCATTCAAATGCTAAAATCAAGGTTGGAATCATGAATAATAATCAAATCCGAGTCAAAAACACTTACCCCAGTCCAAATCGTGAAAATCCCCTCCAAAATTGCCCAAACCCGAGCTCCTGATCTCAAAATGTAATAAAATAAATCAAACCCTCGAAATAGAGTATTTAGTGAACGCGACTCCCTCATCATGAACGCAAAGAGCAAACATCACCTGCCACCAAAACACACTCCCCGATCGCGATGCCTCCTTCGTGATTGCTATGAACACAAGAACACCAGAAGACAGTTGATCCAAACAAGGCGAAATGTTCTGAAATCCACCCGAAGCACACCCGAGGCCCCCGGAACCCCGTCCGATCACACCAACTAATTCCAAAACATTACACGTACCTACTCGAGGCCTCAAATCACACAAAATAACAACCAAACCATGAATCACACACCAATTCATGCTTAATGAACTAATCCAAATTCCCAAATTCCAAAATTACGCCAAATATGCCTAAACAACTCGGAATGACCTCAAATTTTACACACAAGTCATAAATCACCAAAAAAACCTACTCCAAAGCTCGGAATCCCCAGCAGACAGCGATAACCACAAAGTCAACTATGCGTCAAACCTATGAAATTATAAACCTTCAACTTTCAACTTTCGCCGAATAGAGCCAAATCAACCTAGAAACCTCCGAATCTAACTACAGATATACGCCTCAGTCCAAACTCACCATCCAGATCTAGCGGAACTACCAAAACTCTGATCCGGGGTTAAATACACAAAAGTCAAACTTGGTCAACACTTCCAACATAAGCTTCCAAACTAGGAATTAAGTGTTCTAATTAAATCTAAAACCTTCTCGAAGCCAAACCAACCATCCCCGCAAGTCACATAACCAAAAATATGCACACGGAAAGCATCAAATAGGGGAAAGGGGCTCAAATACACAAAACGAACGGCCAAATCGTTACATTCTCCCCCTCTTAAAAAAATGATCGTCCTCGAACGAGTATAGAGACATAGGTAAAGTGCCAAAAAGGATGAGGATATCAACTTCGCATATCATGCTCGATCTCCCAAGTCGCCTCCTCGAACGATTGACCTCTCCACTGGACCTTCACTGATACAATGTTCTTCAACCTCAGCTTTTAAATGCTTATCCACAATAGCCACCAACTCCTCATCATAAACCAAATCCTTGTCCAACTGCACCAAGCTGAAGTCTAACACATGTGATGGATCCCTATAACAATTTCGGAGCATGGAAACATGGAACACCAGATGAACCCCTGATAAGTTGGGTGGCAAGGCAAGTAGGCCACCTCACTAACTCTCTCTAAAACCTCAAAAGAACCAATATACCAAAGGATCAACTTTTCCTTCTTCCTGAAACCTCATCACACCCTTCATGGGCGAAACTCTGAGTAGAACCCTCTTACCCACCATGAATGCCACATCACAAGCCTTCCTATTGGCATAACTCTTTTGCTTGGACTGCACTGTATGAAGCCGCTTCTGAATCAATTTCACTTTATCCAAAGCATCACAAACCAGATCAGTGCCCAACAACCTAGCCTCCCCAGGCTCAGACCAACCAATCGGAGAGCAATATTGCCTCCCACAGAAGGCCTCAAATAAAGCCATCTGGATGCTCGACTGGCAGCTGTTGTTACAGGGGAACTCTGCTAATAGTAGAAACTGATCCCACTGACCCCCAAAATCAATGACACTGGCTCCAACATGTCCTCCAACATCTTAAAAGTAAGCTCGAACTTACCATCCGTCTGAGGATGAAATGTCGTACTCAGCTCGACCTGCGTGCCCAACTCATGTTGCACGGCTCTCCAAAAATACAATGTAAACTGATGCCTTGGTCCGAGATAATAGACACAGGCACACCATGTAGGCAAACAATCTCTCTGAGATAAATTCAAGCTAGCTTCTCTAAAGTATAGGTAGTCATGACTGGAATGAAGTGTGCAGACTTGATCAGTCTGTCCACATTGACCCACACTACTTCAAATCTCCTCAAGGTCCCTGGCAGACCAACTATAAAATCCATAGTATACGCTCCTACTTCCACTCCGGTATGTCTAGTCTCTGAAGCAACCCAACAGGCCTCAGATGCTCATACTTAACCTACTAACAGTTCAAACACCATGACACATACTCAATAATATCTTTCTTCATCCTTCTCCACCAGTAGTGCTGCTTCAAATCATGGCACATCATTGCGGCACCCAGATGCATGGAATAACATGAACTATAGGACTCCTCAAGAATCAACTCCTGTAACCCATCCACATTAGGCACACAAATCCGGCACCTAAAGCCTCAATACAACATCATCTCCAATAGTCACATCCTTGGCATCACTATGCTGCACCGTGTCCTTAAGGACAAGCAAGCGGGGATCATCATACTGATGCACCTTGATGTGCTCAAACAAGGACGATCCTAATATAACACAAGCAAGAACCCTGCTGGGCTCCAAAATATCCAACCTCACGAACATGTTGGCCAAAGCCTGAACATCCAAAGCTAACGTTCTCTCCCTAGCTGGAATAAAAGCAAGACTCCCCATGCTCTCCACCTTCCTACTTAAAGCGTCGGCCACCATATTGGCCTTCGGGAGAAGATAAAGAATGGTGATATCATAGTCCTTCAGTAGCTCTAATCATCTTTGTTGCCTCAAGTTCAAGTCCTTTTGCTTGAAAAGGTGTTGAAGACTCTGGCGATTTGTGTACACTTCACAAGACACACCATAAAGATAAAGCATCCATATCTTAAGTGCGTGAACAATGGCTACTCACTCCAAATCATGCACTGGGTAGTTCTTCACATGGGACTTCAACTAACGTGAAACAAAAGCAATCACCCTACCATCCTGGATCAATATATACCTGATGCCAACCCGTGAAACATCATAGTAGATTGTATATGTACCCGATGCTGAAGGCAAAACCAGAACTGGAGTTGTAGTCAAAGCAGTCTTGAACTTCTGAAAGATCTCTTCACACTCGTCAGACCACCTTAATGGGGCACCCCTATGAGTCAATCTGGTCAATGGATCTACAATAGATGAAAAACCGTCCACGAAGCGGCGATAATACCAAGCCAAGCCTAGAAAACACCGTATCTCAGTAGCGGTAGAAGGTCTGGGCCAACTTCTTTGGATCCACCTTAATCCCCTCACTGGACGCCACGTGACTCAAGAATGCTGCCGAGTCTAACCAAAACTTGCACTTGGAGAACTTATCATATAACTTTTTCCCCTCAAAATCTGGAGCACGATCCTCAAGTGCTGCTCATGCTCCTCCCGGCTGCAAGAATACACCAATATATCATCAATAAACACAATGATAAAGAAATCCAAATACGGCTGAAACACATAGTTCATCAAGTGCATGAAAGTTGCTAAGGCATTGGTTGGCCCAAAAGACATCACCAAGAACTCATAATGCCCCTAACAGGTCCTGATCTTCAACTGATGGTACCACGGTCTCAAGTCAATCTATGAGAATACCCTAGTAAATAAGTCATCAATATGCTGTAGTGGATACTTGTTCTTGATAGAAACGTTGTTCAACTACCTATAGTCAATGCATATCCTCATAAAACCATATTTCTTCGTCACAAATAGTACTGGTGCACCATAAGGTAACACACTAGGCCTGATGAACCCCTTATCAGCCAATATCTAGAACTGTTCCTTCAATTCCTTCAACTCTTCTAGTGCCATGTTATATGGTGGAATAGAGATAGGCTAAGTGTATGACACTAAATCTATACCAAACTAATTTTCCTTATCAGGTGGCATCCCAGGTAGGTCTGCTGGAAACACATTTGGAAACTCCCTCACTACCAGAACTGACTCAATTGTAGGAGTATCAACACTAACATTCCTCACAAAGTCTAAGTATGTGAGACACCCCTTCTCAACCATCTACCGTGCCTTCAAAAAAGACACCACTCTACTAAGAACATGACCCAAGGAACCTCTCCACTCCAACCTTGGCAACCCCGACATAGCATACATCACGATCTTAGCATGACAATCAGGAATAGCATAGCGATAACCAATCCATGCCCAAAATCATATCAAAATCCATCACATTAAGCAACAAAAGATCAACCTTACTGTAGTAGCCCCCTAATAGTGACCAAATAAGAGCGATATATGCACTCCACCACAAAAGAGTCCCCAATAGGTGTAGACACATAAACAAGAGTATCTAGAGAATCACGAGACATATCCAAATATAAAGCAAAAAAGGACGACACATATGAATAAGTAGAAATCGAATTAAATAAAACTGATGCATCTCTATGACAGACCAGAACAATGCCTATAATGACAGCATTTGATGCAACGAGCTTAGTCATACCAAGGAAAACATAACAATGGGCCTGGCTTCCCCCTCTAGGACGTCCTTTACCCGTTTTTCCTCCATCTTTAGCTGTCTATGTAGGTGGAGTACCAACTAGAGCGAAAACCATAGCCTAATTACCCTACTGAAGTCCAATCCTCTGAAGTCTGGGACAATATCTCATAATGTGCCTAGTATCCCTACACTCAAAACAACCCCTCTGCGGGTGTGGCTGCTGGTACTGAGTCTGCGTCGAATGACTGGAATAACTGCTATAAGAACCCCATGCAAAAGGTGCATTGAAAGATGGTTGTCCAATATGAGTACACTGGGGTCCCTAGCTAGCGGAGCACTACGAGTAACCTGAAGTGCGGACTGAACTGGCTGACTGACAAAGCCTCTACCATGAAGGGTCAAAGTCAAAAAGTAGAAACCACTAAATCCTCCAGCACCTCGAGGATTCTTAGTCTTCCTATCCCTCCCCCCCCCCCCCCCCCCCC
>MCJB01002647.1:142570-156884 GCA_002018475.1 Nicotiana obtusifolia | reverse complement strand
CCCCCCCCCCCATCCTACCCTCAAATACGCTCCAACCTCCTAGCAATCTCCACAACTTGATGGAATGTAGTCCCAATATCCAACTCACGTGGCATCCCAAACCAGAGGCTATAGATGTCACGATCCAAATTACACCTAATCGTGATGGAATCTAACCCAACCCGCTAGGTAATCCAAATAATAGTTACACAATTCTATTGAAGATCATAATTAATCAATAAATGAAATAGCTGAGTTTCCATACAATATCCCAAGGATTGGTAGTACAAGTCATGAGCCACTAAGATTTTGATTTACAAAAGTGGTACGAAAATAAGTATGAATCTAAAACAACCAAGGACAAGTGGTAGAGATAAACAAAAAGCATGTACATCTTCAATACCAGCTCCTATCATCCACAACAACTCGGCTCCAAGATCTGCACGCAAGGTACAAAAGTGTAGTATAAGTATAACCAACCCTATGTACTCAACAAGTATCATAACAAACCTCGGCGAGGTAATAGAGGAAAGAATTATCAATGATACTTGCTAATAACTTTCCTAATCCTTGAATTTTACAAGTACACAACACTGGTGCTATCTAATCAAACAACATAGTTAAAACCTATAACAACCCGGCCGGTCAGTTTAAGTATTTTAGCCTAGATCCCCTAAATTATGCGTCCTCTATGTTATATTGTGGTTACGTGACTTGCTGGGGTGCTTGGTGTCGGGTTCGGGAGAGTTTCCGAGTGATATGGGACATATAGTCCCTAAGTTGGAAGTTTAAGTCGTAGGAGTTAGGCGCAGTTTGACTTGTGCAAAGATGACTCCGGAATGGAGTTTTGAATGTTCCAATAGCTTTGTAGGATGATTTTAGTCTTAGGAGCGTGTCCGGATGTTGATGTAGAGGTCCGTAGGTCGTTTCGGCGTTAATTGGCGAAAGTTAGAAAGTTGGACAATTTTGGAAAGTTTGACCGGGAGTGAAATTCTTTATATCGGAATCGGATTCCAATTTCGGAAGTTGTAATAGGTCCATAATGTCTTTTGGACTAGTGTGCGAAATTTGGTATCAATCGGAGTTGTTTTGGTAGGAATAGGCATTAGTTTGGGAAATTCGGAAGTTCATAAGTTCTTAGGCTTGAATCGATGTGCGATTCATGATTTTAGTGTTGGTTGATGAGATTTGACGCTTTGAGCATGTTTGTATGATGTTTTAGGACTTGTTGGTATGTTTGGTTGAGGTCTCGGGGGCCTCGGGTGTAATTCTAACCATGTTTGACGCATCTCGGATCATCTAGGAATGGTTGAAGTTCAGGTGTCTCTCAGTTCTGGTTTTCTCTTATGCGATCGTGAAGAGTAGGCCACGATCGCAAAGCTCTGAGACTGGCAGGCGTGGTTTTGTGCTATGCAATTGTGAGTCAGCTTATGCGATCGCTTAGTTTAGTAACTCAGTGCATCGCGAACGCGTGAGTGGTGTCACGTTCGCGTTGAAGAAAGGGGAGGCCTGGGAGGTGGATGCACTGCTCTATGCGGTCGCGACTTGGTGCACGCGATCACGTAGGTTTGGAAAGGTTTCTCTCCATGTTCGCGACCAGCCTTCCGCATGCACCTTGAAGGTTTTTAAGCTGATGGGAACTTTGTTCTTTGCAATCACGAGGAAATGTCGCGATCGGCGTAGTGTAAATAATCGGGCAGCAGACTTATGTTTCAAATCGAGGGTTTATTTTATATTACACAATTTGGACTTAGAGAGCTCGGTTTGAGGCAATTTTTTGAGGGATTTTTAGAAGGATTGTTGGGGTAGGAGTGCTTAACTCGATTTTGATCAAATTTCACTAATCTATCTTTGATTTCATCATTTAATTAGGGATTTGGGTAGAAAATTGGGAAAAAATGAAGGAAACTTCTTAGGTCGAATTTTAGGGATCTGAGCGAGATTTTGGTATTGGATTTGTGTAATTTTTGTATGGTTGGACTCGATATCGAATGGGTGTTCGTCAGGTTCCGAGGCACGGGCCCGAGTTGACTTTTTGGGGCGATTTTTAAGTTCTTTGCTAAGATCATAATTTCATTATTTAAATTAGTTTCCTATAGTTATATTTATAGTATGTAATTGTTTTGGATAGATTCGAGCCGTTCGGAGTTGAAAAATTGAGGGAAAGGCCTTCTAGTTGATTGATTTAGCGTGATTTGAGGTAAGTGACTTGGCTAACCTTGTGGGGGAGGGGGGATTAGGGGGGAATCCCCGTAGGATTTGGTATTGTTGTGATAATTTGTGATATGTGAAGGACGTGCACGCAAGGTGACGAGTGCGTACACATGCTAAATGTTGAAATTCTGATTTTAGCTACGTAGTTTCCTTTTCATGCCTTAATTGAGTTACTTTAGCATGTTATAGTCACCATGTTTAGCCTAATTTCACGTGTCTACTTGTCTTATCTCTTATTTGCAACTTGTACTACATGTTTAATTGAATTACTTGCTTCCTTAATTCCGTATTCATTATTTAACTGTGGAATTCTTTACTTGAAATTGCTATCCTTGAAATATCTTGCTGTTGAGTTTGGTGTTGAGCTGCAAAGGTCGTGGTTTCTATTGAGGCAAGGTGTAAGTTCCGAAATATCATTTTATTTAGTTGTTATGTTTTTGGCATTTGTATTATTGTTCGGGTGATTGTTGTTATTGTTTGCACGAGATCTCTGTCGCGCTATTGTTACTATTCGCACGAGGTTTCTGTCGTGTCGTTGTGATTATTGATACGCATGCGGTGGTATAAGGTCTATGTGTTGAAACACATGCAGTGAAATAAGGTGGGCTTGATACGCGTGGCTAGTAGGGGAACTACTAGAAGTCGTGTGGTGTGATAAGGTGTGCTAATACGCAGGGTGCTATTTTGGGGAAAATGATTTTCAAAACTAAATGTAAAGGCCCCCGCGGTGCTATGAGGAAAGATTGTGAGTTACTTTTATTATTTGGGACTACGAGGCGATACCTCGGGAGTGCCCCTGTTGATATTCTCTATTTGCTATATTCTTTGGTTGTTGTTCCCTTAACATGTAAAATTCTTGTTTTCCTTTTATGTTGTATTGACTTCCTTGATTTCCATGTTGTTACTTTCCATAAATTCTTATTGTTTCACTCCCCTGTCATTTTCATCATATCATTATATCTTTCGTCTTGTTTCTTATTATCTCCAGTAGGGCCTTGACCTGACCTCGTCACTACTCTACCGAGGTTAGGCTTGGCACTTACTGGGTACCATTGTGGTGTACTCATACTACGGTTCTGCATACATTTTTGTGCAGATCCAGGTATATCCTATCAGCCCCGGTATTAGCGCGCTGAGTTGCTTGCTTTTGGAGACTTCAAGGTACACCCCTTCTACCTTGTCCTTCCTTATTTCCTTACATTTTTATAGACCGTAACGCATAGGATTGTTCGTTACTGTATCTAGAGCTTGTGACTTATATCTCACCAGGTTTTGGAATTGTACGTATTGAGTTTTGGTAGATTTTATTTATGAAATTATTGGGATGTTCAAGTTTTAATCTCTTACTTAATGTTTTTGCATATTATTAGGCTTACCTAGTCTGAGAGAGTAGGCAGCGTCACCATATCCTACGGAGGGAATTTGGGGTCGTGACAAGTTGGTATAAGAGCTCTAGGTTCATAGGTGTTATGAGTCACAAGCAGATTTAGTAGAGTCTCGCGGATCGATACAGAGATCTGTGTACTTATCTTTGGGGATCCATGGAACTATTAGGAAAGTCTTCACTTCTTTGATTCCTTGTCGTGCAAAATTGTTAACTTCAGAATTCTAAATTTCTGTCTTTCTATTCTCTCACAAATGGTGAGGACACGTACAACCGGATCAGATGACCAGACACCCACTCCCCCTACTAGAGCCGTGAGAGGCCGGGGCAGGGGTAAAGGCTGAGGACGTCCACGTGGTGCAGCCAGAGCACCTACACGAGCTGCTATAGAGGAGCCACCAGTAGCTCCAGTTGGAGAGCAGGCACCTGAGACGCCTGTTACTGCACCAGCACTCCACGAGTCTCTCGCCCAGTTTCTGAGCATGTTCGACACTTTAGCTCAAGCAGGGTTGATCCCACTTGCTCCTGCCACATCTCAGGCGGGGGGAGGAGCACAAACTCCCGCCACCTGTACCCTAGAGTAGCGGGTACAGATTGACCAGGTCCTAGAGGTCATACCAGTGTAGCCGGCCGCCCCAGTTCAGTCCGAGGATAGGGCAGCAATTTCTGAAGGGGAGCAGCTCAGGCTCGAGAGGTACAAGAAGTACTATCCTCCTACTTTCAGCGGCTTGGTTTCAGAGGATGCCTAGGTTTTTCTTGAGGAGTGCCATCGTATCCTCCGTACTATAGGTATTGTGGAGTCTAGTGGGCTTACTTTCACTATGTTCCAGCTTAAGGGAGCGGCTTATCAATGGTGGCGAGCATATGAGTTGGGTAGTACGGCCGAAGTAGCTTCACTCACTTGGACTCAGTTCTCAGATATGTTCGTGAGGCAGTTTGTTCCCCAGAGTCTCAGAGATGCATGGCTCGCAGAGTTTGAGCAATTGCACAGGGTTCTATGACCGTGTCGGAGTATGCGGTCTGGTTCAATGATTTGGCTTGGCATGCACTAGCCTTGGTTGCTACTGTTAGAGAGAGAGTTCATCGATTTATCGAGGGGCTCAACCCCGGTATCAGATTTAGCATGGCCTGAGAGTTGGAGATGGATATCACATACAAGCAGGTATTGGGGATCGCTAGGAGATTGGAGGGTATGTTAACCCAAGAGAGAGAGGAGAGGGAGGCCAAGAGGTCTCGAGATTCTAGCACATATATTGGTACCCGTGCCCCAGTTGCAGCTCGTCATAGTAGGGGCTATGTGAGTCGCCCTTTTTATTCAGCACTTCCAGCCTCCAGCGGTATTCTGACCACTCCTAGGCCTCAGGCTCCCTATTATGCACTGCCGTTGTCTAGTGCGCCTCCTGCACGGGGTGCTTTCAGCGGTAAGTCCAGTCGATCAAGCCCGAGCTAGCCACAGCAGCCACGTCCTTTGAGAGCTTGTTTTGAGTGTGGTGACACTAGTTATATGGTGAGTGATTGCCCCGAAATCAGGAGGGGTGCACCACCACAGACTACTCAGGCTCCGCGTGCTCCACCGGGTCCTCAGGCCATGGTTACTGCACCAGTTGCCACTCCTCCTGCACAGCCAGCTCGAGGTGGAGGTCAAGAAAGTAGAGGTCACCCTAGAGGGGGAGGCCGGGCCAAATATTATGCTCTTCCTACTAGGACGAAGGCAGTTGCATCTGACTCAGTCATTACATGTATTCTTCTGGTCTATCATAGAGATGCATCAGTCTTATTTGATCCAGGCTCCACTTATTCTTATGTGTCATCTTACTTTTCTCCATAATTGGGTATATCCCGTGATTCCTTGAGTTCCCCCATCTATGTGTCCACACCTGTGGGAGATTCTATTATTGTTGACCGTGTGTATCGGTCGTGTCTAGTTGTTCTGGGTGGTTTTAAGACCGAAGTCGGCCTATTGTTGCTCGGTATGGTAGATTTTGATACTATTTTAGGCATGGACTGGTTGTCGCCCTATCATGTTATTCTCGATTATCACGCCAAAACCGTGACTCTAACTGTGCCAGGATTACCATGGAAAGAGTGGAGAGATCCTTTAGATTACGTTCCTAGTAGGGTTATCTCTTTTCTAAAGGCTCAAGATATGGTTGAGAAGGGGCTTAATGCTTATCTGGCTTTCGTGAGGGATGTCAATATTGATACTTCTACCATGGAGTCAGTTCTGGTCGTGAGGGATTATCCAGATGTATTTTGTGCAGATCTTTCGGGCATGCTGCCCGACAGGAATGTCAATTTTGACATTGATTTGTTACCGGGCACTCAGCCCATTTCTAATCCACCCTATCGGTTGGCCCCAGCAGAGTTGAAGGAGTTAAAGGAGTAGTTGCAAGAGTTGCTTGATGAGGGCTTCATTCAGCCTAGTGTGTCGCCTTGAGGTGCTCCAGTCTTATTTGTAAAGAAGAAGAATGGTTTTATGCATATGTGTATTGATTATCGCCGGCTGAACAAGGTTACAGTGAAGAACAGGTATCTATTACCACATACTGATGACCTATTTGATCAGCTACAGGGTGCTAAAGTGTTCTCTAAGATTGAATTGCGTTCAGGCTATCATCAGTTGAAGATTCGGGAGCCAGATATCCTGAAGACTGCCTTCAGGACTCGATATGGACATTACGAGTTCCTTGTGATGTCTTTTGGGCAGACCAACGCCCTAGCAGCATTTATGCACTTGATGAACAGTTTATTGCCCTATCTTGACTTATTCATCATTGTGTTTATTGATGACATTCTAGTGTACTCCCAGAGCCGGGAGGAACATGAGCAGCACTTGAGCACTATGCTCCAGACCTTGAGAGAAAAGAAGTTATATGCAAAAATTTTGAAGTGTGAATTATGGCTTGATTCGGTGGCACTTTTGGGTTATGTAGTACCAAGTGAGGGGATCAAGGTGAATCCGAAGAAGATTGAAGCAGTGCAGAGTTGGCCCAGACCGTCTTCAGCTACGGAGATTCGGAGTTTTCTTGGTTTGGCGGGGTATTACCGTCGATTTGTAGAGGGTTTTTCGTCTATTGCAGCATCTATGACCAGATTGACCCAGAAGGGTGCTCCGTTCAGGTGGATGGAGGAGTGTAAGGAGAGCTTTCAAAAGCTCAAGACAGCTTTGACTAGAGCCGTACTGTTGGTGTTGCCTTCGGGTTCGGGGTCTTATACCATGTACTGTGATGCGTCACGTATTGGTCTCAGCGCGATGTTGATGCAAGACGGTAGGGTGATTGCCTACGCATCTAGATAGCTAGGTGCATGAGAAGAACTATCATGTCCACGACCTTGAGTTAGCATCTATTGTTCATGCCTTGAAGATCTGGCGGCTCTATTTGTACGGTGTCCTTACGAGGTCTACACCGACCACTGGAGTCTACAACATCTGTTCAAACAGAAGGATCTTAACTTGCAGCAACGGAGGTGGTTAGAGTTGCTTAAGGACTATGATATCACCATTCTATATCATTTCGGCAAGGCCAATGTGGTGGCCGGTGCCTTGAGTCGCAAGGCGGAGAGTTTGGCAGCTAAGCATATCTACCGGTAGCAGAGAGGCCATTAGCCTTGGATGTTCAGGTCTTGGCTAACCAATTTGATAGATTGGATGTTTCTAAGCCGAGCCGAGTTTTGGCTTGTGTGGTTTATCGGTCTTCTCTTTATGATCGTATTAGACAGCGTCAGTATGACGACCCCCCATATGCTTGTTCTCAAGGACACAGTTCAGCACGGTGATGCCAATGAGGTCACTATTGGGGATGATGGTGTATGACGAATGTAGGGCAGGCTATGTGTGCCCAATGTAGATGGCTTGCATGAGTTGATTCTCCAGGAGGCTCACAGTTCGCGGTACTTCATTCATCCGGGTGCCGCAAAGATGTATCAGATTTGAGGCAACATTACTGGTGGAGAAGAATGAAGAAGGACATAGTGTAGTATGTAGCTCGGTGCCGAAACTGTCAGCAGGTGAAGTATGAGCATCAGTGGCCAGGTGGATTTCTTCAAAAGCTAGAGATTCCAGAGTGGAAATAGGAGCGGATTACTATGGATTTTGTTGTTGGGCTCCCACGGACTCAGAGGAAGTTCAATGCAGTTTGGGTGATTGTAGATAGGTTGACCAAGTCAGCTCATTTCATTCCAGTGGTGACTACTTATTCTTTAGAGCAACTGGCTCAAGTCTATATTCATGAGATTGTGAGGCTTCATGGCGTGCCAGTATCTATCATCTATGACTGGGGTACGCAATTTACATCGCAGTTCTGGAGGGCCGTTCAGCATAAGTTAAGCACGCAGGTTGTGTTAAGTACAGCATTTCACCATCAGACGGACAGACAGTCCGAGCACACTATTTAGATATTAGAGGATATTCTTCATGCGTGTGTGATGGAGTTTAGGGGTTCTTGGGATCAGTTCTTGCCACTTGTAGAGTTTGCCTACAACAATAGTTATTAGTCGAGCATTCAAATGGCCCGTATGAGGCTTTGTATGGTACGCGGAGCCGGTCTCCGGTGGGTTGGTTTGAGCCTGGTGAGGCTAGGCTATTGGGTACAAACTTGGTTCAGGATGCTTTGGAAAAGGTTCAACTGATTCAGGAGCGACTTCGTATAGCCCAATCCAGAAATAAGAGTTATGCAGATCAAAAGGTTTGCAACATTGCATTCATGGTTGAAGAGCGGGTCTTGCTCCGGGTTTCTCCCATGAAGGGTGTTATGAGGTTCGTGAAGAAGGTCAAGCTGAGCCCTAGGTATATCGGTCCTTTTGAGATCCTTGAGAGGGTTGGAGAGGTGGCCTACAGACTTGCACTACCACCTAGTCTAGCTGCAGTTCATCAAGTGTTCCATGTTTCTATGCTCCGGAGATATCACGGCGATCCATCTCATGTGTTAGACTTCAGCTCGGTCTGGTTAGACAAGGATTTGTCTTATGTTGAGGAGCCGATAGCCATTTTGGACAGGCAGGTTTGAAAGTTGAGGTCGAAGAACATTGCTTCAGTGAAGGTACAGTGGAGGGGTCAACCAGTCGAGGAGGCGACTTGGTAGATCGAGCATGATATGCATAGCCGTTATCCTCATCTTTTCACCACTTCAGGTATGTCTCTATACTCGCTCAAGGACGAACGGTTGTTTTAAGAGGGGGAGGATGTAAGGACTCGGCAGGTCATTTTGAGTATTTTAGCCCCGATCTCCTAAATTATGCTTCCTCTACGTTATATTGTGGTTATGTAACTTGTCATGGTGCTTGGTGTCGGGTTCGGGAGAGTTTCGGACTGATATGGGACACATAGTCCCTAAGTTGGAAGTTTAAGTCGTAGGAGTTGACCGTAGACTGACTTGTGTGAAGACGACTCCGGAATGGAGTTTTGACAGTTCCAATAGCTCTGTAGGGTAATTTTGGTCTTAGGAGCGTGTCCAAACGTTGATTTGGAGGTCCGTAGGTCGTCTCGGCGTTAATTGGCGAAAGTTGGAAAGTTGGAAGATTTTGGAAAGTTTGATAAAGAGTGAACTTATCAATTGTACTTGTATGGAAAATTTGGAATAGGTCTGTAATGTTATTTAGTACTTGTGTACAAAATTTGGTGTCAATCAGAGTTGTTTTGGTAGGAATCGACATTAGTTTTACAAATTCGGAAGTTCATAAGTCCTTAGGCTTGAATCGATGCGCGATTTGTGATTTTAGTGTTGTTTGATGTGATTTGATGCTTTGAGAATGTTCATATGATGTTTTAGGACATGTTGGTATGTTTGGTTAAGGTCCTCGAGGCCTCGGGTGTAATTTGGACCATGTTCGACGCATCTCGGATCATCTAGGAATGGCTGAAGTTCTGGTGTCTCTCAGTTCTGGTTATCTCTTATGCGATCGCGAGGGTAGGCCGCTATCGCAAAGCTCTTGCTACAACCCATATTTGCGTACGGTTGATCACGCGGTAATTTAGTCAACATAAATCCGAGAAGAGATTATCTTTGAGATGATAAGAAGTTAATCCTATTGGTCTTAAACGATACAAGGGTGTATAAGAGTGGTTAACAGGTATTAGAAGTTAAACGAATCAAGCATGTTGTAACTCGTATTATCGGGTAAAACTAGTGGTGCTTGACATTCCCCATAGATCTTGTTTTAAGGTATTTGAATCATATAATATTTGTATCATAAATCTTGAAGTCAAACAAGTTATGAAACAAAAGTCGACAAAAATTATCGCAACTTATGTTCATAATTTTACTTAAACTTTAGGTCAAATGTCACTAAGATTTTCTCCCAATTTACTTGGAATTACGGGGTTATCTACCCACCAAATTAAAGATCTAGGAGTCTAGTTTGCATCTCATTAAACCGTTTGTCGATACGATCTTGGAGTGGAGAGATATTCGCATTTTCGCGAGACTGCTCCAAGCGGCTCTTTTTGGGGCCCACATAGGCGGTTGAGACATATGGATATGTATAACACGCCTCAACCCCGTTTTAAGTCATTCTTATTCATTATATTCAGGCCTTAGAACCATAAACACTCTCTCAAGGTTCTCTCATGATACAAGACCAAAAAGGAAAAACAACACAAATCAAGTGTTGGGAATCCCGTAGCGCCAGTAAGTTTCTTGTTCTTCTTGTTGTTGCTGATTTTTGTGTTGTTCCAGCTTGTGTGGGAGGTTTTATTAAGTGGTTTATGTTTTGTAAAATACTCCCTCAAGTTTTTAATATCAACACTAGGTGATTTCAAGTCTTCTAAAGTGATTCTAGTGCCCGAAAACCCTAATTGATTGCTAGCTTCGCTTCCTTGTTGTTGTGACAGCATTGGAGGGATATTTCGTGGTCCATTAAGGTCAAATTAGAGTTGTTCTTTCTGTTTAAAGGTAAGGAACCTCTTACCCAAGTTACGTCTAAGTTGTTAAAGCTAGAACTTGTGAGATATATATCGAAAGGCTTATTAGTAATGTTGTTGGTTGGTGGACTGTTTTGGGAGGCTCAATATGATTATTATTGATGTTGTTTGGGCTGTTTCGTGACTGTTTTAACTTCTGGGAAGTCATATAAATAAGGGAGATGCTTCCCGTTTTATCATAAAATAGGTTGCAATCGATACATAATAGTTACGACGCTTAAACGATAACGATAGTATCATTTCTCTTATTGTAGAATAGGGAGTCGTGACATTTGCATAGCTTGAGGTTTGGCAGTATATATAAGGTATGTGAGGCTATCCCTTTTCTTCTTTTACACGACTCCGATTGTACATAATGTAATGAACGAGCTTCCAAAGATACTCCATTCTTAGAAGCTAGCAATACTTACACTGTTTCCCTTCTTATGGAACGATTGATGTTGATGTTACTTCTATTATTCTTATGTTATCAATTTTGTTGGCACTTCTTGATTCTTATAAGATTCTTGATGAAGAGTTAATCCTAATAACGTGTACAGAGGATACCGACCTTACGTCACTCCGAAAGTTCAAAATGTGATTCCAATGAGTCCAGCACGCATCATATATATGTATCTATTTTACTCTATCAAGTCGTTCTATAGTCGGACGGGTACGGCACTTACATGTCGACTCATGTATAGTTTGGATTGCCTTGTTGACTGGTTTTTGTTGTATAGTCTCTCATGGCATCTTGTCAGCTCGTATCATATACATAGCTTCATGACATCCTTGTCGACCCTTATTATATATGTTCATGCAATTATCTGTCATTGTTGGTTGTTTAGGATTCATGTCTACCATTTATATTGATCTCGTCAGCCCTTATAGATAATAAGAAAGGTTGGATAAAATGTGCGTTGGTGCTCGGTAGGTATGGCCCGGGTGCCAGTCATGGCCCTCCAGTTTGGGTTGTGACAAACATGGTATCAGAGCAAGTCTGTCCTAGGGGTTGTGTATGAGCCGTGTCTAGTAGAATCTTGATTATGGATGTGTAGCGCGCCACATTTATAATCAGGAGGCTACATGACATTTAGGGTTGTTACCTTCTTCCTGAATCTAGATCGTGCATAGAGTTGAGTCATAAGTTCTCGTCTCTAATATTCACCTTGTTTTCTTTCAGCGATGCTTTCGACTAGGGAGCAAACGATTAGTAGACGACTTGATACAACTACGGGAGAGGGTACCTGTCAGGTGCATCCAGCCAGAGCAGGCCAAAGTGAGGCTCAGAGTGAGATGCCGTCTCATACCTCATCTACTCCGTCTCCTCCAGAGGATATTAGGAGACACCTAGCACCTCCAGTTCCTCCGTTTAGCACTGCAGACCAAGATATGCGGAGAGCGGTGCAGCTGTTGACTAGCTTGGTAGCTGCTCAGGCCCAGAGGCAGAATACCGGTGCTACTGATAAACCGGTTAGTGCGAGAGTTCGTGATTTTATTAATGTAAAGCCTCCAGTGTTTACCGGATCAGACCCTAAGGAGGTCGCACTGACTTTTATTGATCAAGACTGCGGGTTATGCATGCTAGTAATACAGAGGTAGTAGAGTTGGCTTCTTATCGGTTACGGGATTTAGCGGTTTTCTGGTATGATAGTTAGGAGAGATCCAGGGGTCCGAATGCTCCTCCAGCTGTGTGGAAGGAATTTTCTGAGGCCTTTCTTCGTCACTACTTGCCAGTTGAGATACCACGAGCTAGAGGTGATAAGTTCTTGAACCTTCGACAGGGAAATATGAGTGTGCGAGAGTATAGTATGCAGTTTGATTCATTAGCAAAGTATGCCCCCCGTATGGTGGCGGATATGAGTGATATAGTGCACCTGTTCGTGAATGGGTTGGGACCACCTCTGATAAACAAGTGCATGACAGCCTCCTTGGTAGAGGGCATGGATATTTCTCGTATTCAGGCTTATGCCCAGACGCTAGAGGATCGTAAGCGCCAGCAAAGGGCAGATAGGGAGTAGGATAGGGGCAAGCATAAGAGGGCGAGATTTGCAAGGTATTCTGATGACTTCAGAGGTAGTATCAGGCCCCATTCTTCGAGGAGTTCGACGCCACCTGTAGCTAGTGCTCCTCTACAGTTTTAGAGGTTTCGGTATGATCGATTTACCTATTCTAATTCATATCAGAGTTTGCGGGAATCAGGCTCACAATATCATTGGGTTACTAGTCAGAGGAGACGCCCAACACCTCGTTGTGATCAGTGCGGCAAGGCCCACTTTGGACCGTGCCGTCGAGGTTCCGATGCATGCTATTCTTGGTGACAGCCTGGCCATATGATGCGGGATTGTCTTAGCAGAGGAGGTGGTGGTATGGCTCAGCCGACTAGATCTATGTCTGGTTCTTCCTCATCAATTCGACCTCCAGCACTAGGTTTTTAGCAGTCGACAGGTCGTGGTAGAGGTAGAAGTGCGGTGACGAGTTCGAGTAGTACTCAAAATCCAACCTATGCTCTAGTAGGTCAACAGGTTCTCGAGTCATCTCCAGATGATGTTACAGGTATGTTGTCTGTGTTTTCTTATGATGTATATGCGTTGATTGATCGGGGATCTACATTATCATATGTTACACCCTTTGTGGCTAATAAGTTTGGCGTTGAACCTGAATTGGTAAGTAAACCACTTGTAATATCTACTCCGATAGGAGATTCTGTGATTGCTAGAAGGTTATATGGAGGTTCCACAGTGATGATTTGTAGTCGTCAAACCTCGGCAAATTTATTTGAGTTAGAAATGGTTGATTTCGATGTGATAATGGGAATGGACTGGTTGGCCTCATGCTATGCAAATGTTGATTTTCGTACGAAGATGGTTAGGTTTCAGTTTCCTGGTGACCCCGTCATCGAATGGAAGGAGAACATTGCTATGCCAAAAGGTAGGTTTATTTCCTATCTTAAGGCAAGGAAGATGATCTCAAAAGGTTACATTTATCATCTCGCTCAAGTTAGGGATGCGGAGGCGAAGCCGCCTACACTACAATCAATTCCCGTGGTCAATGATTTTCCAGATGTTTTCCCAGATGAACTCCCAAGCCTTCATCCTGAAAGGGAGATTGAGTTTTACCATTAATGTGTTGCCTGACACTCAATCGATCTCTATCCCTCCATACAGGATGGCCCCGGCAAAGTTGCGAGAGTTGAAGGTGCAGTTGAAGGACTTGCTGGATTAATTTTTTATTAGGCGTAGCACTTCAACTTGGGGTGCACCAGTCTTGTTCGTGCGGAAGAAAGACGGGACGTTACGGATGTGTATCGATTATCGATGTTATAATCCATATTTGTACGTGTTAGATTACACCGTAAGATAGTCTACCTTGGTTCGAGAAGAGAATTACCTTTGAGACAATAAGAGTTTAGTCCTATTGGTCCTAAACGATGCAAAGGTGTATAAGGGCGGTTAACAAGTATTAGAGGATAAACGAGTTAAGGATGTTGTAACTCGCGTTTTTGGGAAAATCGAGAGGTGGTTAACATCACCAAGAGGTCATGTTTTAAGGTATTTGGATGATATGATATCCGTTTCATAAGTCTTGAAGTCCAACGAGTGATCTACCTACCAAATTAAAGGTCTATGAGTTTAGTTTCCAATGCTTCAAACCGTTTGTCAATACAATCTCGGAGTATTGAGATAATTGTATTTCCGTAGAACTGCGCAGGCTGGTAGGTGACAAGTAGGTGCATCACCTACTTGCCAAAATTAAGGGCTAAAAGTTAAAAGCCCCAAGTTGGTTAAGAGAGGGCTTTTAAAAGCTTCTAAAGCCTGATAATTCAGTATCATTTCACA